>CAUYQU010002861.1:0-20308 GCA_963574635.1 Cheracebus regulus
ATGTTCTTTTAGCTCACAGAAGTTTCTTATTATCCACCTTCTGAAGCCTGATTCTGTGAGTTCATCACACTCATCCTCCGTCCAGCCTTGTTCTCTTGCTGATGAGGAGCTGCGATCCCCTATAGGAGGAGAGGCATTCTGATTTCGGGTGTTCTCAGCCTTTTTGCACTGGTTTCTTCCCATTTTTGTGGATTTATCCACCTGTCTTCTTTGTAATTGCTGACTTTCAGATTGGGTCTCTGAGTGGATGTCTGGCTTGTTGGTGATGAAGTTTTTTCTGTTTCTTAGTTTTCCTTCGGGGGGCACCCCTTCCCCACAGAGCTGGGCCTTCCTGGGTTCAGCTGTGCTTGCTGTGAAACTCTCAGTCCTCAGTGCATCCAATTGCTGTTCTCCTTGTGGGGATGGGACCATCCGAGCCCAACTAAAAGGGCACCCAGTCCCGTATACTCCTCACCGAGAAGCGCCGTGCCGGGGCGCCGGCAAAACAGCCACACCAGCCAAAAGAGTCGCTCTGGTGACCCATGGGGCTCCTCCGCTGGGAATCTCCCAGTCTGTGGGCAACAAAAATTCGTCTGAAATTGCGGCGTCCACTCACTCTCTGCACTTTCACTAGGAGCTACAATCCTGAGTTGCTGCTAATCAGCCATCTTGGAGCTCTCTCCGCACTTCTTTTAATATTATTTTACATGGCATAGTATGGTGGCTAAGAACCATACTTTTTGTATTCTGATTCTGGATCTATTGATTATTTATGGGCTGTGTAATCTTGGGCAAGTTACTTAAGTGCTCTGCGTTTCCCTTTCTTTCTATGTGGAATGCTTAACAGTTCTTAACTGGCAGGGTTTTGAACGTTAAATGTGCTCATGTACTTGAAGAGTTTAAAATGATACCTAGCATAAGCAAAATGTAGGTTTGAACTATCATTATTGTTTTGTTTTCTAACTATTGGTAATATAGAAATGCAACATTATTGTCTCTTGATTTCATAACTCAGAAATCTTAATAAACTTATGAATTCTAGTAATTTGCCTGTGGATTCTTTTTGCATTTCAATATATACAATCATATTATCTACAAATAATGTCAGTTTATATCCTTTATTCTAATCCTTGGGACTTTTTTTATTTTTTAAGACAGAGTCTCGCTCTGTCACCCAGGCTGAAGTGCAGTGACACAATTTCAGCTCACTGCAACCTCCATCTCCTGGGTTCAAGTGATTCTCATGCCTCAGCCTCCCAGGTAGCTGGGATTACAGGTACCTTCCAACATGTCCAGCAGTTTTTTTGTATTTATTATAGGGACAGTTTCACCACATTGGCCAGGCTGGTTTCAAATGCCTCACCTCACGTGATCCACTCACCTTGGCCTCCCAAAGTGCTGGGATTACAGACGTGAGCCACTGCACCCGGCCTAATCCCTGGGACTTTTAATTTTTTTTCTTGCTTTAGTATGATAGACCAAACTTCTAAAATTAATATAAAAATGGAAAAGGAAAGTATTTAGAATAGAGCTGCTGAAAACATTTTTCTTTTTAAGCTGTAAGACTTAATATGGAGCTGCAGTAATCAAGCCAGTATGGTAATGTCAGAAGGATAGTTACAGAGGTTAATGGAGCGTAATAAGAGAGGCCAGAAGTAGATCCACATATGTGGTCAATTGATTTTCAACAAAGTTGCCAATCTAATCCACTAGGGAAAGGGAAAATCTTTCAACAAGTGGATATTGTACAAGTGGATTTTAGTATTTGTGATAAAAAGCATTGACTGTTATCCTGTGGCATACTGACAACTTAAAATAGATCTTAGTTCTGTATGTAAAAGTTGTGGTGTGGAACTATAGTTCCAGCTATTCAGGAGGCTGAGGTAGAAGGATTACTTTTGAGCCCAGGAGTTCTGGGCTATAGTGCTCTGTGCTAATCAGGTGTCTGCAGTTAAGTTCAGCATCAATATGGTGACTTCCCAGGAGAGGAAGATCACAAGGTTGCCTAAGGAGGGATGAATTGGTCCAGGTCAGAAACGGAGGAGGTCAAAACTTCCATGTAGTTCAACAGTGGTATTGTGCCTGTGAATAGCCACTGTACTCCAGCCTGGGCAACATAGTAAGACCCTGTCTCTTAAATAAACTTATACCTGTAAAATTTTCAGAAGAAGACATAGGAGAAAAATCTTTGTAACCTGGGGATATGCAGAGTTTATTAGAACATAGAAAGCACAAACCATAAAAGGAAATAATTTACCTACTGTACATCATAATTTTAGTGCTCCATTTGAAAGATACCATCAAGAAAACCACAAGGCAAACATCACTCCAAGTTGGCAAAACCTCTAGCTCCTATCTAGCCTGGGTCATTTGTGAAATTTAAAAATGTTGCTGGGCACAGTGGCCAGCACACCTGTAGTTGCTGTTACTTGGGAGGCTGAGGCAGGAGGATGTGTTTGAGCCCAGGCCGGAATGTACTCTAATCAAGCCTGTGAGTAGTTGCTGTACTCCATTTCAGGCAACACAGGCGGACCCCATCTCTAAAACATATATAAATAAATACATTAAAATGTGACTTAATGATAAGTGTTAACTAATTAAACACAAATGTTCATAGCAGTTTTATTTATAATAGCCAAAATCCAGAAGTATTCTACAAACAGGTGAATAGATAAAAATATGATGATTGTTCCATGCACTCAAATACTGTTCAGCAATAAAAAGGAATAAAGTAGTGATAAAGGCAAAGGGATTATACTGAATGAGAGAAGGCAGACAGAAAGGAACACCTAGTGTATAATTCTGTTTGTATATATTTTGATAAAATGCAAACTAATCTATAGTGTGAGAAAGATCAGTGGTTGCCTGAGGACAAGGTTTGGAGAGAGATGGATTGCAGAGGGACATGAGAAAATTTTCAGGAATGATGGGAATATTTGTTATCTTGACTATGATGATAATTTCACATGCTTTAAATATACGGTCATGCATCGCTTAACCACAGGGATACGTTCTGAGAAACATGTCATTAGGCGCTTTTATTGTATACCTACACAAACATATATATAGCCTACTACACACCTAGACTGTAAGGCATGTTACCGTAATGAATACTATAGGCAAGTTAGCATATGGTATTTGTGTATCTAAACATAGAAAAGGTACAGTAAAAATACAGAATGAAAGATACAAATGGTACACCTGTATAGGGCACTTCCCGTGAGTGGAGATTGCAGGGCTGGAAGTAATATTTTTCTTTTTTTAATAATAAATTAGCCTTAGCTTGCCCGGGCATGGTGGTTCATGCCTGTAATCCGAGCACTTTGGGAGGCCGAGGCTGGAGGATCACCTGAGACCAGGAGTTCAAGATCAGTCTGGCCAACAAGGTGAAACCCCATCTGTCCTAAAAATACAAAATTTAGCTGGGCGTGGTGGCAGGCTCCTGTAATCCCAGCTACTGGAGAGGCTGAGGCAGGAGAATTGCTTGAACCCAGGAGGCAGAGGCTGCATTGAGCCCAGATTGTGCTACTGTACTCCAGCCTGGGCGACAGAGTGAGACTCAGTTTTTCAAAAATAAAATACATACATAAAATAACCTTAACTTACTGTAACTTTCTAACTTTATAACCTTATTTTTAACTTTTGACTCTTTTGTAATAATACTTAGCTTGAAACACAAGCACATCGTGTACAAACTTTTTTATGTACAAGCTGTACAAAAATACTCTTCTTCATATCCTTATTTTGTAAACTTTTTTCTATTAAGAATTTTTTTTTCAACTTTTATACTTTTTAATTAAAAACTAAGACACAAACACACATTAGCCTAGGCCTATACAAGGTCAGGATTGTCAATATCACTGGCTTCTACTTCTACATCTTGTCCCACTGGAAGGTCTTCAGGGACAGTAACATGCATGAAGCTGTCGTCTCCTATAATGACAATACATTCTTGTGGATTACCGCCTGAAGGACCTGCCTGAAGCTGTTTCACATTTCTGTTTTGAGTACACTCTAAAATAACAATAAAAAGTGTAGTATAGTACGTATATAAACCAGTAACATAATTCTTTATTATGTACTACATTGTATAGTATTACATACTGTACATAATTGTATTTTCTGTACTTTTATATTATTGAGTTTGTTTATGCCAGCATCACTACAAACATACGAGTGCTATGTTGCACTACAGTGTTATAATGACTATGACATTACTGGGCAATGGAAATTTTTCAGTTCTATTATAATAACATGGGACCACCATTGTATATGTGATTAATTATTGACTGTTGTGCATGACAGTATATCAAATCTCATCACATTGTACATACATAGATATGCATAATATAGTACATATACATGTACATATGCCTTTTATTGTGTGTAAGTTAGGAAAGAAATTAAGTCAAATCATTTTATTCTAATGCTGACTACCCTCCAAATGTTTCTGTTTGTTTCAGAGTGGATGCCCCCATCTTTACATTGGATTACAGGCCCTGTACCATCTTTTTTCTTTTGACAATTCTTTTTACATGCTCCCCTACGTCATCCTTCTACCCCCCAATACTGATATCCCTGTTGTTTGTCAAACATATTAGGTATGTTCTAACCTCCAGATCTTTACCGGTTATTTCTTCTGCCTGGAGTGCTTTTCTCCCAGGTACACTGAGAGAGATTTTTCTCATCTGCCTTCTTTGACCAGTCTTGAGCAGCTCTTCCTCAGAACTCTCCAGATTCTTTCTGTTCTTTCTTTCTTTCCTTTTCTTTTGTTTCTTTTTTCCCCCCTCTCTTTTTATTTCAACAGGTCTCTCTCACTCTGTTACCCAGGCTGGAGTGCAGTGGTGCAATCATGCCTCACTGCAGCCTGAACTCTTAGGCCCAAGCAATCCTTCCACCTCAGCCTCATGAGTAGCTGAGAATACGGGCATGCACCACCATGCCTGGCTAATTTTTAAAATTTTTGTACAGGGGGTGGTCTCACTATGTTTCTCAGGCTTCTCGAACTCTTGGCCTCAAGTGATCCTTCCACCTTGGCCTCTCAAGTACAGGTATTCTAGGTGTGAGTCACTGTGCACAGCCTGTTTTTTTCCATAGTAGTTGTCACTTTCTTACATGCTATACAATTAACATACTGTATATTCTGTGTATTGCTTATTCTGTTTTTATCTCTATTAAACTTCACGAGGGCAGACTTGGGGAGTAGGGTGCCTATTTAGTTTACTAATGTTTCCCAATGCCTGAAGCAAAATAACCATGCAAACAATATTTGCTGAATGAATGTTTATTATTCTGTTTTTCCACTACTGGTTTGAAGTTTAGCACTGTTTCTGTTTTTAACTAGAATTTTTAACTTTTACACATTTTATCAAAATCTAATGTTAATTAATAACTGTACCTTTTCTTACATAATAGAAGAATATTAGGACACTTGGACTCCTTTTACCTCCTCCTAACCTGTGATGTTATTGTTATATTTTTACATTATTTGACTTTAATCTTGCAGTTTGTTACTGTCTTGTACAATCAGTGTTCATTTAAATTAAACTATATATAACTCTTTAGGCTTTTCATTCCTTCTTGCAACTCAGACATGCATTCTGAAAACACTTATATTCTGCCTGAAGGATACTCTTTAGTATTTCACTTAGGAAAGGTCTGTGGTAACATGTTCGAAGTTATTTGCCCCCAGTTGTCTTTTGTTTGAGACAGAGTTTTGCTCTTTTTGCCCAGGCTGGAATGCAATGGTGCGATCTTGGCTCATTGCAACCTCTACCTCCCAGGTTCAAGTGACTCTCCTGCCTCAGCCTCCCAAATGGTTGGAACTGCAGACGCATGCCACCACACCCAGCTAATTATTTTTATTTTTAGTGGAGATGAGGTTTCACCATGTTAGCTGGGCTGGTCTCAGACTCTTAACCTCAGTTGATCTGCCTACCTCAGCCTCGCAGAGTGTTGGGATTACAGGTGTGAGCCACCGTGCTGGACCTAATTTTGTATATTTAGTAGAGGCAGGGTTTCTCCATGTTGGTCAGGCTAATCTCAAACTCCCAACTTCTGATGATCCACACACCTCAGCCTCGCAAAGTGCTGGGATTAAATACAGGCATGAACTACTGTGCTTGGCCAGTATCTTTCTTTTGTTATCAAGTTTGTTATTTTTGCTGAGTATAAAGTTATAGGTTGAGAGATACTTTTCTTTCAGCATATTAAAGATACCATTTTATGATGTTCTGGTTTCCATTGTTCTTAGAAAGTTGTCACTGGGTGTGGTGGCTCATGCCTGTAATCCCAGCACTTTGGGAGGCTGAGCTGTGCGGATCATGAGGTCAGGAGATCGAGATCATCCTGGCCAACATGGTGAAACCCCGTCTCTATTAAAAATACAAAAAATTAGCAGGGCATGGTGGCATGTGCCCGTAATCCCAGCTACTCGGGAGACTGAGGCAGGAGAATCGCTTGAACCTAGGAGTTGGAGGTTGCAGTGAGCCAAGATCATGCCACTGCACTCCAGCCTGGAGACACAGCGAGACTCTGTCTCAAAAAACAAAACAAAACAAAACAAAACAAAACAAACAAAAAAAAACAAAGAAGGAAAGAAAGTTGTCAGGCTAACTGCTGCTTTTTTTTTTTCTGGCTATTCTTTAGGGATTTTTCTTTTCTTTGATGTCCGTTTTCTTTGGTGTGGTTTCAGTATGATGTATTCATTTAAGGATTTTATTCTAATTGGAGCTCATTGGGCTTCTTGAGTCAGTGGATTGTTATTTTTAGTGGTTGTAGAAATCCTTTCGTATATTTCCCCTTGTCACTATTTCTCTTCTGTCTTTCTGGAGCTTTAATAGGACATGTTATACCCCCACTCTGTCCTCTGTATCAAACTTACTTTCCTTTCTGAGCTGCATTCTGAAGAATCTTAGGACCTAACTTTCAGTTCACTGATGGCACTCTTCAACTTGGTTTAATTGTTGTTAAGTCTGTCCTGTAATTTTAGATTTTAGCAATTATGGCTTTCATTTCTAGAAATTTTATTTGGTTCATTTTTAAAAAGTGTCTCCTGTACTACAGATATTTTTTTGTATGCCTTTTTTCAAACATACTATTTAAATTGTCATCTACTTAATTTAGTATCTCAGATTTTTTGCAGTTTTCTTTCTGCTTCGATATTTCTGAATTTTTGTGTGTTTTGTGGGAGAGGGTGGGGATGAGTTATTTTACTTGGAGAATTAATTACGATTGTCCTTTGAGGCTCAGGATCAAGATGTTTGTTTCTCCAGAAAGAATTTGTTTGCCTGCAACATTAAAGGCTCTACATTTAGTATCATTTTAACCTAAATTCATAGCTTGGTTTTCCTTTAGACTTCCAAGAAATGTAAATTTAGGTTGTAAATTTTTGTGAAAGCTTCCTTTTGGTTAGAACTTTTCAGGGACTTCTCTTCTTTCTGTGCTAGTCACAAAGCAAACCTTCCTGGTAGTCTTCTGAAGATGGAAGGAGTAGTAGATAGGGTAGGTTATTTTCAGCCTATACTAATAGATTAATGCAGTGAGAGTGTTCTGTTGACTTCCCACCTTGGGCTACTCTGGAATTTGCTTCTGGCCTACTACCCCATGAAGCTGACCAAACCAAAGCTCAGTGTCACAGGGTTAGAGTTTTAGCTTAGTTACTCCTTATAATATGGCAGCTTTTAGGTTTTTTTAAAAGAAAGTCTTCATACTCATTCATTGGGCATTTTCTGCAGTAAAGTTGGTTTATATTAATAATTCTCCAATTTAGACATTAAACTTGTTTCTTTAGGATTTTGCTGTTTTAAATAACACTGTGGTAAACTGATTTCATAGGTTAAAATGTTATCTCATGTATTAATTCGTATTCCCTTAGTTGCTATCATGATGGTACATTTTCTAAATGTGAAGAATCCATTCTTAGTCATTCAGACCTGAAACATTTTTCTTAAAGGTTTATGTAATTGCTTCATGAAATGAAGATACAAATGCGTTGTCTAACAGGTTACTTTGCTATATAATGTTTATGTTTCTGCTCATTTAGGGAGTGTAGATTATATAGACACTTGAAGAATGCTTGTTTCGTCAAATTTTAGCAAATGTTCTTATTGTCTTATTTTACAGGGAAACATTTAAATTTGGTTGTGATAATTGTTTGCCATTCTTTTATGTATTTCTATTGAATGTTCTGTAGTAGTTATCTCAAAATCTTCCCTCATTTCTCTCAAATCTACTGCTTGCTAGAGCTCTGCCTCACCTCTTCTGTAGCCATATGTATTAGCCACTTTGCCATGCTTAAAAACTACTCCTCTTCATCAGTGGTTTATAGAAATTAACGTTTCTCTCTCACATGCCTCAGTAGCTGTGAATAAGCTCTTGCAGCCATCCTCCACTTGTCTTTTTAATGTAGGGCCAACACCAAAGATCCACTCCTTTTTGAGACATGGCATTCTTGTGGCAGACAGTAAAGAAGAAGGGAGCAGGTATAAACTCGTAATGCCACTTAAAGGTTCTGTGTAGAAGTAGCATGTGTCATTTCCACCATTACTGTTAGGGAAAAACGTGACATGATCAAGCCCACTGTGAACTGCGTGGAAATGTGTGCTCCTCCGCCAAAACGCATTGCAAGTCATGTGTGGCCAGTTATATAGAAAGGGGCAAACAGATATTTCGCAACAATAATATGGTAGCCACCATAGCTCTCCTTATGTTTAACTTTATTTTTAGCTTTTCTAGTGTAGATTTTCATAATTGCTTGAGTCTATTTTGAAGCCTCTTTGAGAAGTCTTCTTTGTTCCTTAAATATAGTTTTTTCTGTTGTAAAAATGAATCATTTTACCTATGATCTTGAGCTTACTTGCATGTAAGTTTAGCAAAGACAAAATCTTGTCTGCTTTGTTTCTGACTAGAATGCTTTAGCTCATGATATGCTTTCAACATGTATTTATTAAATGAATTTCACTCTCCCTTCTTCATCAGTTATTCTGTCAGTTACTCTCATTTTTTGTATCTCAATGTCAGTTCTCTCTGCTAATTCTATCCCTGCAGTCTCTTGTGACTGTATTTTCTTGAATTACTATAATTAGTTATATATTTAATAAATTATATTAAGTAATTCTTTTTAATGAAGAAAATGAAATTATGTGAGTTTTTAACTCTTGGAAAATGGAGCCTACATACTTGTGCCTATAAATATGCTCATCTCCCTATCATTAATAAAGCAAACTCTGCCGGGCGTGGTGGCTCATGCCTGTAATCTCAGCACTTTGGGAGGCTGAGGTGGGTGGATCACTTGAGGTCAGGAGTTCGAGACCAGCCTGGCAATCATGGTGAAACCCCATCTTAAAAAAAAAAAAAAAAAAAAAAAAGCAAACTACCCTCTTTGAGCTTTGCAGTCTAACTTCTCACTATTTCTGTAATAGTGTTGTTTACCTTCCTCATTTCTCATTCTCTGTGCCCTATATTGAAGGTTCTTCCCATCCCCTTTTTGAAGGTTCTTCCCATCCCCTTTTTGAAACTATTCCTTTAGATTCTGAGGTACTATAATTCCTTGTTTTTTTCCTGTTTCTAAGGCTATTCTCTTTCTGTAGGATATTCCTTTTCCTTCTATTGCTTAAGTGTACCTCTATCCCCAGGCTGTGTCTTTAGCCTTCATTTCTTGTCTTGTGCGCTTTTTAGTGGAGCTGTCCTTTGTATGGCTTTCACATTTATTTCTACACAGGTAATTCACAAATTTATGTGAATTCACAAATTTACGTGTTTACTTATAATAATCTGAGTTTGCTCCTTTATTTCCACTTTTTGGCATTTCTATTTGAATGTCTTATCATCTTGAATTTGATATGCACCAAACCAAATTAATCATTTGTCTACTAAAAGTGACTCCTTCGTTGGAACTAACTCTTATTTTTGTTGATGATACACAGTCATCAGGCTTTTTAAAGGAAAGAAAAGAGCAGCATTTGTTTAGTATTTAGTACACACTAAATACTGTGCGTCTTTGATTACATAATAGCTAGCTCAGGTTTTACCTCCAGAGAAAACTTATATGACCAGTCACAGCAAATCCACTGTGATCACTTCTTAGTCCAGTTGTAGTACATTTGAATTTGTACCATTCTACCCTCATCATGAATCTCCTGTTATTCGTACTTTCAGTTTGTAAGCCTTTCAAAGGCACAGATTTTAACTCACTTTTTTATTAGCATTGTTACCCCACAGGTACAGTATGATTTAATAACATTTAGTAAGTAATTGATTTTTTTTAATGAAATATTGCTCTAAATAAGTGAAAGAATCTCAGGCTGTGCTCTTGATCCTTGAACCCAATTGAAAGGGGTTAGCCTTTGGATGTGGCAGAGGCTCTTTATATGTTAAAGATCACTTGTTGAACAGATCTTTACTCTGTAACAGAATCCCTTTGTTAGTAATATACTTTCATATGGCCGTTTTATATTATTATGATAACCATATTTATAGAAGGTAGTATATTTACTTTAGCTTCTCTTTCCCATTAGGTGCACCAGGTATAATTTCTTCACCATATGCAGGGGCTGCTGGATTTGCCCCAGCCATTGGATTTCCTCAAGCTACAGGTGACTCTTTTAAGTTGGATTTGAAGTGATTTTCAGTGAAGTTATATGTTTTCTAGGAACTTACCAAGATGAAGAATGTTATCATGGTTGAAGAATTTACCATAAATATTATGCATATCAGCTGTAGAAGATTGGTGATTTGTATGATATATACCTTCCTTGTTTTTACGAACAGTTCCCTCTGGTTCCATTCTTAATTCCGATAATCCATTATATGTTCTGCATCATTTATGTTTGCCATTGGCACAAATAACTATGGATTAACGACATTAAATAACCTTAGATTTGCCTTTCCAGTTGGTATATAAAATATATAAGCTGCTTCTGTCTTTACTGATAAGCTTATCAATTATGTGTTGGACAGACTTGTCTTATCTTTGAATCTTTAATGCCTTTGACAGTACTCAAAAAATAATATGCAGTCATACTATACATTCTGTATTCAGCTTCTTCAGAAAACCTTTTGTCATTAATGGGTTTTGAAGATTACTGTAGCTGGGTACGCATGCCTTGTATTTCAGGGGAGATATATATTTTGTCTCTTAAGCTAATGGAGGTAATTAGGGGATAGGAGTTGATTAATACTTTGATAATGACTCCCATTATTTTCCAAATAGTAAACAAAATGAATTTGATTATAATTTAAGGAAAAGAGAATATATAACTTTATGATTTTTATCTCTGTTATCTAAAGAAAACACTGAGGTTGGTGAATAGGGGAATGGCAGAGTGGTAAGCTTCTCTCTACATATTTTCAACTTATAACTGATTCATGACTATAACTGCATTTTAAATTACAACATTGCTACTTTCTGGCCGTAATCTTTCTGTCTTAACCTTTGAATTCTGGGAATTTTAACTCTCCCTTCTCTGTCTCTCCTCTCTCTGTCTCTCTGTCTCTCTGTCTCTCTGTCTCTCTCTCTCTCTCTCTCTCTCTCATTGTTGTGAGGCAGAGTCTTGCTGTGTTGCCCAGGCTGGAATGCAGTGGCACAATCGCAGCTTACTGCAACCTCTACTTCCGGGGTTCAAACGATTCTCATGCCTTAGCCTTTCGAGTAACTGGGACTAGAGGTGCATGTCATAACGGCCAGCTAATTGTTGTATGTTTAGTAGAGATGAGGTTTCGCCATGTTGGCCAGGCTGGTCTCAAAACTCCTGGCCTCAAGTGCTCTGCCTGCGTCAACCTCCCAGAGTGCTGGGATTACAGGGTAAGCCACCCCACGTGGCCAATAACTACTCTCTTTTCGATGGAGAGGATGGAGTTAACCAAAATGGAAAGAGTGATATGAAGGCTGAGGTTTTAAATTTTACCATCTTGGTGGTTTTTAGTATATCTTAATGTATGTTTAGTTAAGTGAATATTCTACCTATTATGTTAAAAACATAGTTTTATTTATTCAAAGCTCCTCAAAGTTTAATTGGTGGACATTTTGATATATTTTTCCTCATTTTGGATATTTCTTTTGGTTACACTCTATGTACAAATATTAAGTAATAAATATTAAGAAAGATGAAAAGTCAATGAAAGAGGGCTTCTGACTTGATAAGACTTTTAAGCTGATAGAGGACACACACACACACATATATATGTGTATATGTGTATATGTGTATATGTGTGTGTGTGTGTGTGTGTGTGTGTGTGTGTATGTGTACGTATATACACACCCCCTACAGTGTAGCTGGACTGTGCTCTTAGCCCATGTATAACAGACATACAAATGGCAAAAGTTATGCAAAACTGTTGGAGATGGACTGGAGGGGCGTGGGAATAGGTCATGTGAGGGCTATTGATTTCATGCAACAGTATTCAGCCTGAGAATGTGGTCTGCACAGTTTTAAAGTTCAGCAGTGTGTGGATGATGGTAGTTATGACTCTATTAGATTGTTAAGCAGAATAGGCTGAATGTAAAATAGATTACGATTTAATTACATGGTATATGGGAAAGTGGCCAGACTGTTTATTTTAAAGAATCATTAAATTAAGGAATTGGTTCACTTTACATAAACTAGAGGTTTACCTTAGACACTTCTTAAGCTGAGAACACAAAATAGCGGGAAAGTCTGCTGTTTTAAGTATAGTGTCAGTATTCTGGTGTTTCTGAGCTTTCAGTAGTTCCAAAATACCTAGAGAAGTAGAGAGCTCTGAATATTTCTACTACAATAAGAATATTGAATACTGTAAATCTATTTTGGTCAGAATAATGTTTATATAGCATTTTATACAGTCACAAAATGTTTTTCCCATATAAAATGTCATATAGCACTACCTAGCATGCATGTTTTTGACTTCTGCTAAAGGACTTTAAAAAAATACTTACCTGATTTTATGGTAGAAGCCAGTATGAAAAGTATACACACTTGATAGAAAGGTGCTAGAATATATCTATTGTAAGAAACAGCGGGAGTGTTTGTAGTTGATAGACCCTCTGAAAAGCCTAACAGCATTAGGCCCAGTGATTTCAGTTACTCTGCAGAGTACCTTATGAATAATAGAGCACAAAGTACAATAATGTTAACAGATGAGGAGCTCAGCTTGCAGGCAGACTGTGTAGGGCAGAAAACTGGCCTTCAGTATCTTTATGGTAGCCTTGACACATTTTTTTTTCTGTATTTTTGCTTTCCTCTTTATTTGCTTAAATTCTATCAAGTGTTATGGTTCTTCTGATAATTAGAATATGAAATGCTTTTGGTATTTTTAAAAGGTCTGTCAGTTCCAGCTGTTCCTGGAGCTCTTGGTCCTCTCACAATCACCTCCTCTGCTGTCACTGGAAGGATGGCCATTCCTGGGGCTAGTGGTATACCAGGAAATTCTGTTCTACTCGTCACAAATCTCAATCCTGATGTGAGTTGAAAAGTATTCTATATAAATAGTCTTTCAGGAGAAGGTATAGTAGCACTTTTTTTTGAGAAAGAGTTTCGCTCTGTTACTCAGGCTCGAGTGTGGTGCTGCATTCACTCACTGTGACCTCTGCCTCCCGGGCTCAAGTGATCCTCCCACCTTAACCTCTCAAGTAGCTAGGACTACAGGTGCTCACCACCACGCCTGGCTAATGTTTTTTGGTTGTTGTTGTTTTGTTTTGTTTTGTTTTGTTTTGCATTATTTTGTAGAAGTAGGATCTTGCTGTGTTGCCCAGGCTGGTCTCCAGCTCCTGGGCTCAAGCAATCCACCCACCTCAGCCTCCCAAAGTACTGGGATTACAGGTGTGAGCCACCATGCCCGGCTATGGTAGCTTCTGATCCAGGGTTGTATTCAAATTAAAATGCTTAAGTTTGTTTTAAGGACTTTTATTAAAATTCATCACTAGTATATAAAACCATTGCATTAAAATAAAAACTGTCAGAGTATAAACTTATTTTCAATTTTTACTTAAATTATTGTCAAACACTTATTTTGTGTTACCCTTTACAGCTTATCACACCACATGGGCTTTTTATCCTATTTGGTAAGTTCATTTTTGCTATTTTAATATTGTCTACAGGTGTGAATTGAGCACATTTCATTTATTTAGTAATATTTATTGATTACTTCTATGTGCCAAGTATTTTGCTGACACTGAGGATAAAACAGTGAATAAGACTTTGTAAGTAATTACAGTGATAATTTATAATATGGGAAATAGAGGTTTTGTGTAACGCAGGGAGACGTAACCTAGCAGAGGGACTCAATAGAAATGATAGTTCAGCTGATTTGTGAAACATGAGTAAGAATCAGCCAAGCAGAAAGGGAGGGCAGTGTCTTCACAGGGGAGGGGAGAGGAGAGAGATGGGCCCTGGTATATGGAAGTACCAGGAAGGAAGCCTGGTGGCGAGCATAATGGAGACCTGGTGAAGGTGGACAGCTGCCTAGGGTCAAAATCATGAAGAGCTTTTGAAAGCTTTGTTAAGGAGTTTGGTTTTTAACTAAGAACAATGGGAAGCCATTGAACAGTTATGAGGCAGGAGAGTGACATAATGCGATTCAGGTTTTTAAAATAGTCTCCAAACTTTCCAACAGCATAGAATTATGAGAACAGTGAAATAAGCAATATTGTCTATTTTAAAGATTTTTATTTATGTTATTTATTTATAATTTTTTGAGACAGAGTCTCGCTCTGTGGCCCAGGCTGGAGTACAGTGGCATGATCTCAGCTCACTGCAACTCCGACTCCTGGTTTAAGCAATATTCCTACCTCAGCCTTTTGAGTAGCTGGGATTAAGGCACGTGCCACCATGCCCAGCTAATTTTTGCATTTTTAGTAGAGATGGAGTTTCACCATGTTGGCCAGGATGGTCTCAATCTCTTGACCTCGTGATCTACCTGCCTTGGCCTCCCAAAGTGCTGGGATTACAGATGTCAGGCACCGCACCCGGCAAGATTTTAATTAATGACAGTTTATTTTTCCATAAAAAATGATTAACGTGGTAAGCAGTATGATTCAATATGTTTTGATATTTAAAAAATCCTTGTTTTCATTTTGATTCAGTATTCAAGGGTAGATCATTTCACTGCTTGACTTTAATGGTTGTCATAGCTGAGGAAGATAAGTCATAAAGATATATAATCTAAAAGCAGGGGTTTCATTGTTGCTGTACTTTAATAATTATTTCACTAATTTTTTTCATGTAATCCCCCAATCTTTGTCATGCTTTACCTAGAAAAGTTCAATTTTTTTCCTCTTAAATTAGTGGATGTTGAAACTGTTATATTTGAATATGTATAACAAATAGTATGCTTCATTTGTAAGATTTTAAAAATAAGATAGGAAATTGTTTCCAACTTTTTTGAATCTGATAGTTTTAGAGACAGGGTCTCATTCTGTTGCCCAGGCTGGAGTGCAGTGGTGTGATCATAGCTCCCTGCAGTGTCAAACTCCTGGGCTCAAGCAGTCCTTATCTCTCAGCCTTCTCAGTAGCTGGGATGTAAGTGCAAGCCACAGCACCCAACTGATAGGGATTTTTTTTTTTAATGGAATTTTTGAGGTGTAATTTACAACCATACAGTTTACCTGCTTTGGGTTTACAACTCAAAGATTTTTGGTAAATTCACAGTTACGTGGCTATCACCACAGTCCAATTTTAGAAAATTTTCATCACCCAAAGAAATTCCTCATGCTCATTTACAGTCACTTATGAAAGTTTTTATTAATGATTGATGCATGTAATTTTCAATAATAAAATCATGTATTAACAATACATTTTAATATAACTCTTTTCTAACAAAGCATGTTTTATACTAAAAGCAGTTAAATTTCTCACCCATTTAAAAAACGGCTGGGTGCATTAGCTCATGCCTATAATCCCAGCGCTTTGGGAGGGCAAGGCATGAGGATGGGCCACATAGTAAGACCCCATCTCTACAAAAAATAAACACCCACATTTTGAAAAACAAATTGTGTATGTTTAGTTTTTGAAGAATAGTTACATCACCATCTTGTTATTTCTGAGAAGGGTAGCAAATTCAGTATACTTGTCTCTGTTTTAAATTTTTTAAGTGCCGTGAGTGTGGTAATGATGCAACTATTGAAAGATCTTTTGTTTTTTTAAATTTTTTTGAGACAGGGTCTTATTCTGTTGCCCAGGCTGGAGTGCAGTGGCATGATCTTGGCTCACTGCAACCTCCACCTCCCAGGTTCAAGCAGTTTTCCCACCTCAGCCTCCTGAGTAGCTGGGATTACAGGTGTGCACTACCACACTTGACTAATTTTTGTATTTTTTGGTAGAGATGGGGTTTCACCATGTTGGCCAGGCTGGTCTCGAACTCCTGACCTCAAGTGATCCACCCACCTTGGTCTCCCATTGTGCTGGGATTATAGGTGTAAGCCACTGCACACTGCTGAAAGATCTTATTTTTATAATATTGATGATACCATGTAGCACATAAGCTGAAATGTATTGTAATACACTGAATGAAAAAGTTGAGCGAGACTGGAATTCACTTTGTAGAACCTTCTAGCTATAATTTTATCTATATATTAAAAATTCAAAAACTGTAGTTTTTTTCATATTGGTTTATATAAGCAGATTAGTATAGATAAGAGTTTGGTTATTATCTTTCTATACCTCAGTGAATCATTTTATCCATCCTTTAGGAGATAGGACCCACTTTTGGGAAGGCTAGTATAGAAAAATTGAGTGTAATAAGATTAATTAGGATCAATTAGATTGTGGTAGTCCCAGTATGAAATAATATTGATAGCTTTGATGGTAGCGAGGATTGGGAGAGATGGACAAATGTGAGAGATATTTAGACCATAGAATCAATGGGTGCTGGTGATTGATTGGGTGAGTGTAAGGGTTTGAGGAAAGGAAGAAGTCAAAAGATGACTTCCAGGTGTCTGACTGGGGCAACTATGTAAATGACAATATTTATCTATGGAGTTAGTGAACACTGGGAGTGGGGAGAGGAAAACGGGGAGGAATCACTTTGGGACATATTAAGTTTAGAGTATTTATGGCATGTCCACGTGAAAAGGAGTAAGTACAGAAATTTAGATCTGGAATTTGGAAGAGATAAACATTTGCAAGTGTATGTATGGAATTGCCAAGGGAGAGTATATAGTATAAGAAATGCCTTCTTTAAGTATATTAGTAAAATTAATTAAACACAACACAATCAGACGTTAAAAACAGTGCTTTGTTTTGTTTTAATTAGGTGTCTATGGTGATGTACATCGAGTGAAGATTATGTTTAATAAGAAAGAAAATGCCTTGGTTCAAATGGCAGATGCAAATCAAGCTCAGCTAGGTACTAATTAATAATTATTAATAATGTGAACTTGTCCCTTTTGTGTGTGAATTTTTCTTGAAACTAAACCAACATAGATAGTAGGAATGTGATTTTACAAAAGAACACGTCCTTGTGATAATGTCTTCATTATTATTTGTACCTCTCTATATGTTAAGATTAAAAAATATTCATTACTCTTTATAAGTCTGAAATTCATTTATCTACTTGAACACATTGTTAATGTTGAGAGCTTTGACCCTAGGATTTTTCCATTAAGTTTAATAAACATGATTTGTTTCATTTCATTTTATTTATTTATTTTCCTTCCAAATTAAGTTTTCTGTAACCATTGAGTGGCTTAAAAGTTTGGGCAAACTTTGTAATGATGATGTAAGGAAGACTTCAGTGGCTTCACTGTTATAAAAGCTGTTAAAGTATTACTCAGAATTTCTTACAAAAATGCTTTGCTTGAGATAAAACTAATATATTCAGTGACCATTTTTTGAATACTTACTATGTTCCAGGCACTCTGAAACTTCATAGTACTCTGCTCAGAAAACAGTTATTTTTTGTTTATTTTAAATTGCTTTTGTTATTGTAAAATGAAGTTGTTTAATATATTTCCTTAAGGGTTTTTGGATTTTGAAACCCTTTTCACCCTCAAACTGACAATACAGTTTTAAATATATAAAAATAATTTATGGTAAAGTTGACAAATATTACTGAGAAAACTATCCTAATACCCAAACTTTAAAATTTTTCTTCCATGCACTAGCAATGAACCATCTAAGTGGTCAGAGACTTTATGGGAAAGTGCTTCGTGCTACGCTGTCCAAACATCAAGCAGTGCAGCTTCCTCGAGAGGGGCAAGAAGACCAAGGTCTGACTAAGGATTTCAGCAATAGTCCTTTGCATCGCTTTAAAAAGCCGGGCTCTAAAAACTTCCAGAATATCTTTCCACCTTCAGCCACTCTGCATCTTTCCAACATTCCGTATGTACCTAATAAGTTATTAATCCCAATCTACAATATGTGATTTTGGAGAGGTTAAAACCTCTGAAATTGTTCTAACCTAGCACTTGTCCTGGTCAATAATTTCTTAGAAGATAATTTATTTGCCATCATGCCTTCAGAAGGTTACCTCCAATTTATTTGCCATCATGCCTTCAGAAAGTTATTTCCAATCCTACACTCTAAAATAGAAAGATACCGGTTTTGAAATTTACTTTCCAAATAGAGAATTTGCAACTATTTTTCAGTTATAAAAGGTCATAAAAATAATTATGCAGAAATCTTCCACTGGCACATATTTGTCTATCCCTTTGTAGAAGTAACGATTTACGTTAATCAATAGAGCAGAATCAAAATAGTGTATCTAAGAGTTTGGTAAAAATGGATTTTGTACTTTCTGTCTACAAGCTGTAAAGCCATAGATATGTTAATTACTTAAAAGCTAAAAGTTACTTTCCTGTAGCCACTGTACAGGTCTCTTTATTAACTATTGTTGTATGTGTGCTTTAGTTATCTTCAAACTCAGGGATTGACAAACTGTAGCCTGTGGCTATTTTTCTATGGCCTATGAGCTAAGAATGATTTTTAACATTTTAAAATGGAAGCAAAATATTTTGTGATATGAGAAAATTATATAAAATTCAAATTTCATCTTTTATAAAGTTTCATGTAATATAGCTGTACTCATTTACTTACATGCTATTTATGGCTGCTTTTGAGCTACAGCAGCAAAACTGATTAGTTGCAGCAGAGACTATACGGCCCATACAGCCTAAGATATTTACTGTCTGGCCCTTCAAAGAAAGTATCTGGCAATCTCTGTCCTAATGGTTAAAGTCCTTAACCTACAAAATGGCAGTTTAGTTCATGGACTTTGGAAATTGTTTTTTAAAAAGGCAGTTTTTTATAATTTGGACTAATACATAAAGGGAGATAAGCTTTGGAAAAGAGAGATAAAAGCTGTGGGGGATATGTGTGTGTATGTGTGTAAAAATTTAAAACCTTGAGGGTTTAGAGAGGGGTGGAGTCTGGAACATTACTGAGAATGAGAATGGGAACTGAATAGGAATAGAGAATAATTACTCAGAAGAGTGTTGAATGTCCAGCCTCCCTGCTGGTTTCCAGTTAGGCTACACGGAGAAACCTTGAATCCAAGTTGGGCAGTGGATCAAACCTCATGCCAGCCAGGAAGCTGGTGGAGTGAAGGAAAAAAGAAAAGTAGATTAAAAGTAGATTACATGGACCTAGAAATTTAGCAGCTCATTGCTATGGAGTATAGGGTAAATGCGCAACAATTAGATACTGAGACAGGTACCTGTCATCATTAGCTTTTAATTTTTTTTAATTAATACATTTTTTTTTTAGACAGGATCTCCCTGTGTTACCCAGGCTGGTGTGCAGTGGTGTGATCTTGGCTCACTGCAACCTCTGCCTCCCAGTCTCAAGTGATCTTCCCACTTCAGCTTCCCAAGTAGCTGGGACTGCAAGTGTGGGCTGCCATGCCTAGCTAATTGTTTGTATTTTTTTGTAGAGACAGGTTTCACCATGTTGCCCAGGCAGATCTCTGACTCCTGAGCTCAAGCAGTCTGCCTCCCAAAGTGCTGGGATTAGAGGCAAGAACCACTGTGCCCGGCTCTGTTGTTAGCTTTTTTAAATTTTTTTTTTTTTTGCAAACCTGTTCTTTATTTATTTTTTATTTTTTATTTTTTTTTTATAAAAAGAATGAAAGAGAGAAAGAGAAAGAGATTTTAGAAAAAGAGAAAAGGAGAAAGAAACAGCAAAAGAAAGAAAAAAGAATGAAAGAGAAAGAAAGAGGAAGAGATTTTAGAAAAAGAGAGAAAAGGAGAAAGAAACAGCAAAAGAAAGAAAAAAAGAATAAAAGAGAGAAAGAGGAAGAGAAAGAGGGAGAGAGAATGGGATTCTTGTTTTATTGCCCAGGCTAGAATACAGTTTAAAATGGGGATTAAAAACCTCTTTTATGCCAATAATTGTGTTTAACAATGGAGACAGGAAGGAAT
>CAUYQU010002864.1:0-24263 GCA_963574635.1 Cheracebus regulus
GTTGGCTGCTTGTTATTTTCATCCCCTATTCCTTCCTGTCTCCATTGTTAAACACAATTATTGGCATAAAAGAGGTTTTTAATACCCATTTTTAGACTGTATTCTAGCCTGGGCAATAAAACAAGAATCTCATTCTCTCTCCCTCTTTCTTTTCCACTTTCTTTCTCTTTCATTCTTTTTTCTTTCTTTCTTTTGCTGTTTCTTTCTTTCTCCTTTTCTCTCTTTTTCTAAAAACAAACAAAAAAAAACCTCTAGCTCCAAACACCCGACATCCCATTCCAATCTAACTTCATCATCAAACATTACCCGTATTCAAACTCCATGTCATTTTCTTTCAAAGAAATGCATTCAAAACCATATATACACATATCTCTTTGCTTTTACCATAAACAAGGGAACCCTAAAACTAAATCCTTTTACATTATAAAATAACCTTTCTCAGGATTCTGATTTTCTAAAAAACAAATTTTGTTAAAGTTTCTGAAGTATTTTTAATATAAAACAAACAGAGCTAAATGCTTTGATTTAATACAAATAGTAAGGTATTCTGTTTTTTAAAAGGCTGAAAATTCCACACAATTTCCTTTTACTAAAACTCTTTTTCTAAAAGGAGAGTGATACCTGACCCAATAAATCTTAATCTCTCTCCACTGAGGTTTTCATAATGAGTGGCAGGGCCTCTGTAGGGGCAGGTGGCTTCGGAGGGCAGGGCAATGCTCCCAGGCAAGAATTTTCAAGGGAATCCCTGAGCCCACACTCCATGCTCCAGAAATGTGGTCTCCTCCTGGGCATCTTTCAAATGGAATTTGACAGTGGAGCAGAAGATTTTTGAGGTAGCGGCAAAGCCCTACTTTCCCCCTATGCATTGTTGTCCAACTTATTGGCAAGAAATGCCCAGAAACATTGATGTTTGAAATTGTAATCACAAAACATCATGTCAACAACATCTCTAAACATGCACATGTACATATGCACACACATACACATAAATGCACACACACGTGTACATGCAAGCACACACACCCATACATGCATAAACACACATACACACGTACACACACATACACTTCAAGCTTCACACCAGTGCATTTCTGTCTCTAGAAATTGCCATGAAGCTGATTGTAAGAAGAATAGAAAAGAGATCCCTGCTTGCCCAGCGAAAGTCCCTTTCTTCTGGGTAATATACTGTAGTTGAGAAACTCCTAGTCCCTCAAGGGAATGAAATTATTTTTACAGTGTTAAAGACAGTATTAAAAATAATGTCTTTCAACTATGATAAAATTTTGGAAGTGTTTTTTTCCATTGTTTAAAAATTCTAGTTAGCTATGCTTTTATATTTCAGTCTTGTGATGGTCTTTTCAGAGAAATTTAAAATTACTGTCATAAGAATGAAAAAGAAGAAGGAAGGAAGGAAGAGAGGGAAGGAGGGAGAAAGGAGGAAAGGGAGACAGGGAGTGTGGAGGGAAGGTTGTTTTCCTGGAAGGAGAGGTTGGCAGTCTATGCATGGTGAATTTAGAGAAATGAGAATTTGTTTTGAGATGCAGCTTGGTATCCGTGCTTTTGTGGGTACAATAAGTGAGCTGGTGTCCACAAAACTTTGTCTAGAATTTACTGTCTAGGTAGCTAGGTAACAGAAAGCAGCAGAGAGCTAGCATTGCTTGGGGATTCAAAATTAAGATTTGAAGCCAAATTCTAACTCTAATGCTATTTGTGTTGTTGTGGGCAAACACATTCACTTTCTCCTGCTATAATTTTCCCAAATGTAAAATAAGAATGATTCTGATTTGTATTGCAAATAAAAAAATAAGCACTGACTTAAAAGGATACTTGCAGCCAACTTTCCCCATCCCATTTAATTTTCAGTGCCCACAACTGTGGGTCATCGAATTTCAAATCTCTACACAATCGTTGGTAAAAGGAGATTTCCACCATTTCTCAGAACATACAACCACATCCTCACTTCAGTGAATTTCAGTGCAGAGACTGAACTACTGCTGACCTCAGCAAGCACAATCCCTCTGTGTTTGTTGTTCTGGCAAATCACAATAAATACATAGCAGTCTTCAGGAGCAGCCATGCCGAATACCTTTGGGTGAGCTGATTTTTTTTCTTAACAAAATGGTTTTCAGATGTTTCATAGTAGAGAACGGTAGACTGTTGTGAATAGTTTCAGAAATCAGAGAACTGAGAGCAGTCATATTCCCATAACCCTTCACAGCATGGGGACCTGGGGGGAATACCTTCCCTTTGAAAGTTCAAGTACATGAAAGTAGCAGAGATCTTAAGCGATAGGAGTCATGCATGGGATGTATGCTCTATGGGCATAATGATGGTTTCAGATGGCATTTTAATTTTTGCACATGCAGCAGTCAAAGTTGTTTGGAAACCAAATGTGACATAAAACAATGAAGGAGGAGGAGGACCCATGTGAGGTATCGGAATAATTCTCTGCCAGGTTAGAGCAGCCCACTGTGTGAAGTCAAGATGGGCTGCCTTAATTGTGTGCTGAACACCGCTCAGCACTGGCCCACCAAACTTATCTTAATAACATTAAATGTGCATGGTATCTGTGACCACCAGAAGTTAATTAGGTGACTTGTGGGGATGCTAAAAAAATACGACTATAAGACAGAGATAAGGAAATGCCACCATTAAGAATTTGGTAACTGCAGCCCACACGTTATTGCTTGCTGCAGAAAGATTTTACTAAGGAGAAGGAGCCCCCATTGATGTGAGTCTACAAAATTAGCTCATTATTTAAAGATTATGGTGTGCTTTGCTACAATTAAAATTTATTCATTCAGTCGATTTATTCTCAAAAGAAAAGACTGAATTGTTCCCAGGAAATATTTTTCTAAAGGAAGATATTGTAGCAGTTTGAGAGTGAAGACTCTATTCAAGTCAGAACCATTAAAAATTAAAGTACAGACATCTTGTAGCATTGCCAAGACAGGGGATGTAGGTGCTAAGACATCTCAGAGTCACTCATTCTGGCATCTCCTTCAAGTTTTTTCCCTTCCATGTTCCCAGTCTAACACAGGGTCTCCTTGCTCAACAAGACAGATGCTGAGAGACTGCCAGCACCACCTCCAACATATTCTGTGATTCGTGAGACCTTTTCTGAGGACATGGAGGAGAAGGAAATGCAGCTTCCAGGTGAGGCTGTCAGAACCATGGGATCTCAAGGAACTGAGACTGCTTTCTTTCCGAAGCCAAGGAGCTACTCAGTGTGCCTCAGGACTCTTTGATATGACAATTAACTCACATAGGATAAGATCTCTTGGCTGCTCTTGGAGTCCTAACAACAGGCCTACAATTGTGTTGCATAATGTTTACTGCGATAGAGGGCCCGGCAACTTGCACCAGCTGCAGTTAGGGAATGGTGATTTTACACGATCCTGAGCATACTCCAAGATCACAACTTAGGACTGTACAGTTGGCACGACTTACTAGCTAAGGCAGGCCAGATTCACAGTGATAACTTTGGCATAGATGCTGGGTAGACTCTTGGTGCACTCTAATTCCTAGATGGCCATTCAGCCTTGCTGCAGTTCTTAGATATCTCTAAGAGCACACGGGCAATTGCTGTACTATCGCAAATATCCAGGAGGTCACGAGACTCAGGTTTTCTTTACAGAAGAAAATTCAGTTGAGGAATGTTGAGGTTTTTGAGTTTGTTTTGGAAGAGAATTTTCAGTGGTTAAGTGGTGGGGAAAATGGGGATGCTTTAATTCTTGGGGTGGCAGTGGTCCATAATCTTACCATGATATGATTGGCATTACCATGATGTGATTGGCATTATGACAACACTGAAAACATAACAGCATTTCTCAGGGTTAATGGCCTTGGGCATGAAGAGAAATTTTAACTTGTATTTTGCTATAGCTTTCTCTCATAAGATTGTAAAAGTTCAGGATGACACAAGCACCCACAGCTTTTCTTCTACAACTGTTTGTGGTACAGACAAGAGATCAGGACTCTAGATCAAGGTAGCCCTTGAATGGGGGCAATGTCGGAGCAAAGACTATATGATAATTATAATAGGGATTCTTCTTCCATAGATCTCCATGTGGAGAAATGCATCCTAGTACTCACTGGGTATGTTTTGTCATCTTATACATTCATTGATTTTCTGGGCTCATCAATAAAATGTAATCACACACAGAAACAAAGATATGCAACAAATTAGTCCATTGCCCTAAAACTATATGCTCCCAATGCTAACAACAATTCAAAGGGAATTTAAAGGTTTATACTATTTTAATAAATTATCCTGAATTTTCTAACTGAAAATTTTGAAATTTAGTTCTTGTAAACTATGAACAACTGAATGATAATGAATTAAATGAAATGAAAAAGTTCCTAGAAAGAAACTAACTAGTGAAACTGACTCAAGAGGAAATAGAAAATTTGATATATAAGGAGAATGTGAACCTATAATTTGTAACTCCCTTCAAAGAAAAGCAAAGCTCAGATGACTGTCCTGAAGAAATTTACACAAGGTTAAAATAATTGCCACACAAACACATCCACACACACACACACAAAAGATATGTGAGGCAATGCATATGTTAAATAGCTTGATTTAGCCATTCCACAATTTGGAATACCATACACATTTGTATGTAAATATATATACACATACATATTTGTATGTAAATATTTGTATATAAATACCATACATATTTGTATGTAAATATATATACACATCATTTTTACTTTTCAATTAAAAATAAAGACCAGTTTGTAAAAGAAATAAAAATAAGAATTAATAGCAAGCTTTCACAAATGCTTTCAAAAAATTAAAGCAAAGATAATATAGAGAGAGTCATTTCTATACATTAGTAGTATTTTGATACCCAACCAGGCAGATAAATAAAAAAGAATGATATTTTTTTATGAATATAAAAAACTTCAACAAAATAATAGGAGTTTAAAGTCAGCAACAAATAAAAAGTTTTAAACACGATAACCAAGCAGGATTAATCCTGGAAGTCAAAGGTGGTTTAATACACAAAGAAAAACCTTATGTAATAAACTATATTAGTAGAATAAAGGTAATAAAAACCACAAGGTTACCTAATAAGATGCAGCAAAAACATCTGACAGAATCCAAAGCTCCTTTATAGTAAAAGCAATAAAAAATCTCAGAATAGAAACTCACTCAACTTTATAAAAGGAATCTGCAAAAATTCCATAGCTAACATAATATATAATGTTGAAAGAACTGAATTTTTCTCCCTAAAATTTTTTTTCAGGTTTTTATTGTGGCAAAATACATATAACACAAAATTTGGCAACTTGACTATTTTAAATGTTATTTTAAATACGTTCACGATGTTGTATAACCCTCATTGCCATCCATTTCCGTAACTTCTTTTTTTTGTTTTGAAAAACCAAAGCTCTATATCCATGAAACAATAATGCCCCATTTTCCCCTCTCGTTAGCCCTTAGCAACCACCATTATATATTTTATTTCTATGATTTTGACTACTTTAGGTATCACATATAAGGGAAATCGATGGTACTTGTCTTTTTGTGATTGGTTTATTTCACTTAGTAAACTATCCTTAAGGTTCCATGTGTAGCATGCCGCAGAATTTTCTTTCTTTTTAAGGCTGAACAATATTCCATTGTATGTATGTACTACCTTTAACTTATATAGTCATCATCTTTGGACACTTGCATTACTTCCAGATTTTGGCAATTGTGTATAATACTATTATGAACATGCTTTCCATTCTATCTGTCCTATATCAAGAACCAGAATTGCTACATTATATAGTAATCATACTTTTAAATGTTTGGAAGAGCCACCATACTGTTTTCCACAGTGGCTGTCCCATTTTACATTCCCAATGACAGTGAACAAGGATCCCAATTTCTCCACATAACCAACACTTGCTATTTGTGTGTGTGTGTTTAGTAGCCATCTTCATGAGTGAGCCATCCTAATGAGTCTCATCATAGTTTTGATTTGCATTTCTATAATGATTAGTGGTGTTAAATGTCTTTTGATGTGCTTAATTGGCATGAATATATCTTCCCTGGAGAAATGTCTATTCAAGTATTTTGCCCATTTTTAAATTGAATATTTTGTCTTTTTGTTGTTGAGTTTTAACTTTATATATATTCTGGATATTAATCTATTATCAGACATATGATTTACAAATTCTTCTATTTCAGGGTTGCCTTTTTGTTTTGTTTATATTGTTTTCTAATGTCCAATTTAAAAGTTCATGAAGTATAATTTGTCTATTTTTTCTTTTGTAGCCTGTCTTTGGTGTCATATCCAAGAAATCATTGCCAAATCTAATGTCATGAAGTTTTTGCCCTATGTTTTTCTCAAAGAGTTTTATAGTTTTAAGTCTTACATTTATTTGTTTAATCTATTTTGAGTTAATTGTATGATGTGTTACCTAAGGCTTCAACTTGATTCTTTTGCACGTGGATGTATAGTTTTCCTGCATCATTCCTTGAAAATTCCTCTTTCTCATTTAATGGTCTTGCCAAACTTGTAAAATGTTTTATAATATACGTAAGAATTTAGTTCTAGATTCTCTATTTTATTCCATTCATATATTTGTCTGTCTTTATGCCATTACCACACTATTTTGATTACTTTGGTTTTAAAATAAATTTTCAAATCCAAAAGTCTAAATTCTTCAGCTTTCTTTCTTTTTTTTTTTTTCAGTGTATTTGGACTATTTAGGATTGTTTGAGAATGCATAGTTCTTTTATGTTTGTAACAAACATCATTGGGATTTTGATAACTCCCAGAAATCTGAAACAAAACAAGAATGATCATTGTGTAACTCCTATTCAATATCGTACTAGAGGTTCCAAGTAGGGCAATTGGGAATAGAAAATAAATAATAAGCATCCGGATTGAAAAGGAAGAAGCAAAACAGTCTGTTTGGAGATGACATGATCTTGTATACAGAAAATCTTAAGGTATCGAGTATAATTTTTAGACCTAATAAATGAGTTAAGCAAGGTTTTAATAGATGCAGGGTTAATATTTTTAAATTTTTGTCTTTTATACACTGGCTATAAACAAACCAACAATGGAAGTAAGGAAAGAATTGCATCTGTAGTAGTATCAAAAATAATCAAATATGTAGGAATAAATTTAACAAAAGAAGTGCCAGATGCACACTGAAAATTAAACAGGGGAAAGAATAATCTTTTTAACAACTAATGCTGGAACAACTGGATACCCCATTGCAAAAGAATGAATTTGACCTTTATCTCACACCATACACAAAGCTTGACTGAAACTAGGCCACAGACCTAAACATAAAAGCTAAAAATATAAAACACTTAGAACAAAAATAATAGGAACTATTCATGACTTAGGATTAAGAAATGATTTCCTAGATATCTCACCAAAGCATAAGTGATAAATAAGCAAAGAAAAAATTCTTAAACATTTGACTGTATCAAATCAAAATCTTTTCTGCTGCAAATGATATCAAACTGAGAAGACAACTCACAAAATTTGAGAAAATACATTCATATTATATACCTAAAATGAGACTTATATAAAGAATGTATAAAGATCTCTTACCACCCAACTACAACAAAACATAACACAATTTTAAAATGGGCAATGATATCAATAGGCATTTGTTCAAATAAAATATGTAAATAGCCAACAAGCACAAAAATGATCATTATTAGTTATTAGAGAAATACAGACCAAAATCACAGCAAAATAGCACTTCATTGGATAGTGAAATCCTCAGTACAATGTATATAATAAAAAAGGCAGACAATAGCACATGTTGGTGAGGATATGAAAAAATTTTAGCCTTCAAAATTTTCTTGTGGGGATACAAAATGATGAGATACCTTAATAAAACAGGATGGATGTCCTTCAGAATATTTACCATAGAGTTAACACGTGACCTAGGGATTTGACTTCTAGGTATTTACCCCAAAATATGAAAACGTGCCTACAAAAAACTTGTACTCAAATGTTCATAGTGGTTTTATTTATAGTATCCAAAAAGTAGAAACAACTCAGTGTCCATCAGCTAGTGATTGGACAAAGTATGCTATACACATACAATGAAATATCATTTAGAAATAAAAAGAACGAGGTACAGAAATATGCTGCAGTATGGATAAACCTTGAACACATAACGTTAGTGAAAGAAATCAGAGCGTGGTGGTGTTTGCATAACTCTACAGTTTAATGAGTGATTTATGTGGCATGTGAATTATATCTTGATGCAGCTACTAACAAATATATGGGATTTTGGAAGGCATTGAGAGAAATACTTTATGAATCAGGCCAGTGAAATGTATTGCTGGGACATCAAAAGCCTGATCTCTGTCCTATGACTAAGCCCTTTACAGATGTGTTCATAGATTCTCTGCCTAACTAACCTTCTCTAACTTTTCCGGGACATTTTTTTGCCTTCTATCTTCCTGTTATTCTTAAGTCATGAATGCATCCTCACTAGAACATTTTCAATTTGAAATGTACTAGGATTTTTCTGGTCTTCTTATATGTCTGTAGTCATGGTGTTGAGATGAAGCCTATTAACAAATGTGCCCAAAGTGAGATTCACCAAATCCTGACTCTTTTTCTTGGACTGTGAATCACTTCAACATGGATACACCTTCATTGACCGGTAGGTGTTCCATCTTGTTTACATATAAGTTCAGTATATAGGATTGCTGTCCAAAGTAAGATGGTCTGCTGTCCAAAGAAAATTTTGACTCATTGATTGTCACTTCTAGGGTGCTTCTAGACACTGATTCTGTGACTAAATAAAAGTGATACTTGTCAACAGTCATGATCTACATCCACCACTACAGCAGGTCACAGCACAGCATTGCTCTATCTATTGGCCCAAAGTAGTGTCCCAATTCACAGTACACCTCTCATCTTTGGTGGTTTCTGATTAAGCCCCTTAAGTATGTAATCTGTGAATCACCCTTGAGTATCTAATCTTCGAATATGTATCCTGATTCAAAAATGCATTTCAGGGAGAAGCATCTGTGCCACAAGACAGATAGTAGATATCCGACATCCCACGTCCCAAGAACTCCAGAAGCAATAGAATGAATACATAGACACAGTGTCGGGAAAAAAGCATGTGCTAAGACCTGCTGAGCATTACCATATGAAAGCCATCCTACTGATTATCTCCACCAGCCTGGAACTATTGAACATCAAAGGCTAAACTCAATTATTAAATTTCTCAAGTCAGTCCAACCACCTTTTTAAGAATTATTTTTGTAGTTATTTTTCTACTTTTTAAATATTCAGTGGACTTAGGCTTATTTTTTTCTGATTTTTCATGAGAAAATCCTGTTGTGCTTTTTCTCTTCAAAATGATTCCACTTTGACAGTGGCTGCTCACCTCTCAGACTACATTTCTCTTCCATTGCCATTAAATATGATTTATAGAATAATTTACAAAACTATATAAGTAACTTATATAATTACTTACCTCACTTTACAAATGACTCTTCTAACATAAAAACATACCTATAATCTTTTCCTCAGCTAGGTTTCTGAGGTTTCTGTCACACATCGTCTTCACGTCTAAGTATTCACCATGGTGACATATTTCTAAACAGATTTTGCTGTTGCGGACAGAGTTGTAATAACCGCTGATGAAAACCTGAAGAATGTTGATGTATTTTGAGAACCACATTTTAGATTTCAAGTTTTACTGAAGATCATTTCAAACTGTATTTTAGTCGTAAAATTGGTGACAACATGATGGATGCTGTACCCTTATGAAAGTTTCTTCATAGGCTTATTAGAAATCCCCTCCTCCTCTCAGTACGTCTTGAATTTTTGTCACTCTCAGTCTTAAGCAAACTGTGATTTAAGAGTTTCAACAATTTCATGACGAGTCTTTGGCTAAGAAAATTTTGAATGTGAATCAATATCTATTAAAATAAAAATTTGTTCTACTTGCATTTATGTCTTGCTCAGGCACTCCACATTCACCTGCTGCTACAGCTCACATCCGTCAGGGTTTAGAGGAACTGAGCTAGTTTGAGGGGACCATAAACTCTTTCCTTCAATATTTAGTTACTTTTCTCTGCTCACCACCTCTTTTCCCCTTCAACCTTCATTAGCCTGGTGAGGCACCCTCACAACTGCCAAGCATCCCCATGGAACCATAAATCTCCTCTGAGAAGCTGTACATGTCTTTGAAGTCTTGAAGCTAATTAAGGTTTAGAGAAACAAAACAACAATAAAATGTGTGTCACAAGTTATAAATTCTGATTTTATCTGCTATCATTCTGGCCTCCTTGCTGTTTCTTTAAAATGCTCATCTTTCCTGCTGCCTTGGTGTTTACATTTCTTCGTATATAGAATATTTTTGCCTGGGCGCAGTGGCCCACGACTGTAATCCCAGCACTTTGGGAGGCCAAGGCAGGCAGATCATGAGGTCATGAGTTCAAGACCAGCCTGGCCAACATGGTGGAATGCTGATTCTACTAAAAATACAAAAATTAGCCAGACATGGTGGTGGACACCTGTAATCCTAGCTACTTGGGAGGCTGAGGCAGGAGAATTGCTTCAACCCAGGAGGCAGAGGTTGCAGTGAGCTGAGATTGAGCCACTGCACTCCAGCCTGGGCAACAGAGCAAGACTCTGTCTCGGTGAAAAAAAAAAAAAATATATATATATATATATACACACACACAGACACACACATATATATAATATATATTATATATAAAAATATTAAATATATTTAAAAATATATAAATATATAACAATTATATATAACATATATATTATATGTATATTTTTTATAATACATATATTTTTCTCAGATAACTTTTAATTGTCAATTTTGCTCAAAAGCCATATCACAAAGTCTCCACTCTCATTCTTGTGTAAATTAATGTAAAACAAATTATGCGGCCTTAACTTAGTATTGGTGAAACCTGGTATCTGATGGCTCCATTGCACTTTGCTGAGTTGTTGCAAAGGGAGGCCTACCACCGTTGGAGGTGCAGGTATGCATGCTTCAGTTGAAAGACTGATTGATAGCTGCCTTTTCTTCAGAAAGGCTATGTGGGCCCTTTTTGTGTATTCCTGCAGCTGGGATATGCTGTGTTCAGTCTTTTCTGCACATACTTACAGACATTGGCTCCTCATCAGATAGAAAGTCAGTAGAGAGAAAGAGCTGCTACTTTTTCCAACAGATTATCTATATATATAATATAGTGAGAGTAAGAAGATGAAGATATAAGAATAGTAGGTTAACCATCTAGAGACACTCTCCGCCCCTCCCAGCAGACCTGGGATTTCCCCCTAAGGAGCAATTATGAAGGCTCAGACCTGTGTTTTCTAAGAACTACCCCCAGGCAAAGGCACTGACATTATGTCCCTCTGACATCAGAGGACTCAAACAGGGCCCCAGCCAATAGACAGCAAAGCAGAGTCTGCACCAGGGGAAAGGCGGAGAGTGCTTTCATTCCTCAACAAACCAAAGCTTTCCTTAGAGGTAATCAAACTGCTTATGATGGAGCTTATCATCCAAGCCACTCATTTAGTTATGTATTCATTCACTCATTTAGTCCTTCATTCTTTCAACTTACATTTATGCTAAGTCTGTTATGGGCTGAGCATTTTGCTTGGAGCAGGAAGCACGAACTGAATGGCACACACCAGTCCTGTTCTCAAGAAGCCTGTAGTGCACTGGGAAGAGAGTCCACAGTCACACAGATCATTTTACAATGGTAGCTACAGTAAGAGCTAGAGAAGAATATGCAACTACAACGTATTGTGAAATGGAGGTTCAGGATAACCCACAGGAAAAATGCCACTTACAAGAAGACATGGAAGCTGTGCAAGGCCCACCTTGGGTTTTGATTATGACTCGGTCTTGGCACCTTATTTTAAAAATCTGTTTCACCTGCCATGCACACTTGAACCCTGGCCTGGGTGGTCACATGGGAGCACTATCAAGTCCTCACATCAGCCAAGGCTTCTCTGAAGGCCGTGAGACTGCCAGCTTCACTGTGCTGTGCTATTGCACACTGACCTCGTTCCTGCCTGCCAAGGACGGAGTGGCATTGTGACCAGAAGCTGGTGTCAAAAACACCTTTGGGACTCTTGAGTTGCTGAAATATATGTAATCAAAATCATGACACATTGTATTTTTAGAGAAATACAATTAACTTCTAAAATTAAAAGTATTTAATTTAGTTGAGTCGTGTTTATCCTCAATTAGAAAATACTTTCTAATACTTTGTTAGAAATAAAGTATTTTCTAACTGAGGATAAATTCAATGTATCAATTAAATGCTTTAATTTTCAAGTTGACTGTATTTCCCTAAGAATACAATGTGTCATGAATCTGACTACATATATTTAATCAACTCAAGAATCCCTAAAGTGTTTTTAACACTTACCAGCTTCTCACATCAGTCAGAAAGACTATTATTAAAAAGTAAAAAAAAAAAAAAAACAGATGCCGGACAGTCTGTGAAAGGAAAGGAACGCTTATACACTGTTGGTGGGAGTGTAAATTAGTTCAACCATTGTGGAAGACAGTGTGGCAATTCCTCAAAGACCTAAAGACAGAAATACCATTTGACCCAGCAATCCCATTACTGGATATATACCCAAAGGAATATAAATCTTTTTATTATAAGGACACATGCATGTGTATATTTATTGCAGCACTATGCACAACATCAAAGGGATGGAACCTTACCCAAATGTCCATCAATGATAGACTAGATACAGAAAACGTGGTACATACACACCATGAAATGCTGTGAAACCATGAAAAATAATGAGACCATGTCTTTTGTGGAAACGTAGATGGAGCTGGAGGTCATTATCCTTAGAAAACTAATGCAGGAAGAGAAAATCAAATACCACGTATTCGCACTTCTAAATGGGAGCTAAATGTTGAGAACACATGAGCACATGGAGGAGAACAACATACATGTGCCTATTGAAAGGTAGAGGGTGGTGAAGGGTGAAGGGAGAGGATGAGGAAAAACAAATAATAAGTAGTAGGTTTAATACTTGGGTGATAAAATATCTGTACAATGAACCACCATGCCACAAGCTTACCTATTAATAAACCTGCACATATACCTTTTAAAATAAAAGTTAAAAAAGAAAATACTTTTCATGTAGTGAGGAGAATGCCCAATGAGATTAAAGAAGCAATGTTTCAAGTAAGAAGAAGAGGTATTTTCAAGAAATGCCACTCATTTTGTAAGTAAACCAACTGGCATGGGATTAAAAATCAGGCAGCCTACAGTTGTTCTCTGACTTCTCATTGCTCTGGCTTCTGTAGGTTAACATGACACACTTAGATTGGCTGGCACTTGTCTGGAGTGTGTTATGGCAAGCTGAGTCCGGCAGGATCCACTGGGAAGAGGCTGACAGGAAAAGATAATAAAGAAAGGCAAAAAGCAGATCAGGGCATCCCAGTGAAGATGTGGGGAAACAGGAACTCTTACATGTTTAATATAAGAATTGTATCAGGTCATACTTGCATTGCTATAAAGGAATACTGGAGACCGTGTAACTTATAAAGAAAGAGTTTAATTGGCCCCTGGTTCTTTAGGCACTACCATCTGCTGTGCTTCAGATGAGAGCCTCAGAAACTTTTACTCATGGCAGAAGTCAAAGTGGGAGCAAGCATATCATATAGCGAGCGGGCAAGCAAGAGAGAAAGAAAGAGAGAGAGTAAAGGGGTGAAGGGAGCTGCCATATGCTTTTACTCAACCAGATTTCAAGATAACTCGCTCACTGTGGTGAGGACAGGACCAAGCCATGAGGAATCCATCCCCACGACCCAAATACCTCCCACCAGGTCCCACTCTCATATTGGGGATCGCATTTCAACATGAGATTTTGAGGGGACAACATCCAACGTATATCGAGAATATAAACTTTTCTTCCAAAATCTTGTATATTGCAACTTGAAATTAATAACTCAATACTATTTACAATGTCATAAAAATAGAATACTTAGGTCTAAATCCAAGAAAACATATACAGGACCTATTTGTCGGAAACTATAAAAATCAGAAGAAAAATATCAAAGATCAAAAGTAATGGAAAGATATTCTGTGTCCATGGAAGAGAAGACTCAATATTGGTAAGTTATCAGTTCTTCCCAGCTTGATGTATAAATTCAATGCAATCCCAATTAAAATGTGAGCAGGGCATTTTATGATATTTGTGGTTTATCATAGTAAACTGATTCTAAGTCTATACAGAAAGGCAAAAAACCCAGAATGGAGCCAGCACTCCATTGAGGAAGATGTTGGAAGACTGATCTACCTGACTTCCAGGTTTACTATAAAGCTGCAGGAAACATGATAGTGAGACACTAGTGGAAATAAGCTTATAGATTAATGGAACAGAATAGATAACCTGTAGTGGCTCAAAAAATATATTCAACTGCTCCTTGGCAAGCAAATGAAACTCAATGGGAAAACGATAGTCTTTACAACAAATCAGTTTGGAAAAATTGGATATTTCTGTTGAAAAATAAACTCAGATAGAAAACATACACCTTTTGCAAAAGTTAACCAAAAATTTATGAGTGTTAAATAGAAAAGAAATACTATAAAGCATCTAGAATTTAACAGAGGAGAAAATGATGGGTTTTTTGATTTTGTGATGGGTTTTTAGATATAATACTAAATAGATGAAATATAAAAAGTTAATAGTTTGGAAATCAAAACTTCTTTTCTGTGAAATGTAATGTTAAGAGATTGGAAAGCCTAAATAATATATTTTTAAAATATACATAGAACTCTTAAAAAATCAACAATGGAAAAAAAACTCAACTAGAAAATGAGCAGAAGATCTGATAGACTCCCCACCAAAGAAAATATGCAAATGATGAATAAACACATTAAAACAGGCTGAAAATTATTTTTCTCTAGGGAATTTCAAACTAAAACAAATACCTTCTTCTATTCCATAGGCAGTTTTTATTTATTTATTTATTTATGTGAGTCAAAATCTCACTCTATGTCCCAGGCTGGAGTGCAGTGGCATAATCTTGGCTCACTGCAGCCTCTACCTCTGCAGCTCAAGTGAGCCTCCCATTTTAGTCTTTCAAGCAGCTGGGACTACAGGCATGTGACACCACGCCCATCTAAGTTTTGCATTTTTTGAAGAGACAGAGTTTCATCATGTTGTCCAGATTGGTATCAAACTCCTGGGCTCAAGTGATCCACCAGTCTCAACCTCCCAAAGTGCTGGGATTACAGACGTGAGCCATTGTGTCTGGCCAATGGGCAGCTTTTAAATTCTGTTGATTGCTTCCTTTGTTTTGAAGTTGCATTTTAGCTTGATGTAATTGTATTTGTTTATCTTTGCTTTTGTTTCCTCTGTTTTTGTTGACCAATCCAATAAATCATTGCCAAGACCAATGTCACACAGATTTTTTTTTTTTATGTTTTCTTCTAGGGGTTTCACAGTTTCATATTATGTTTAAGTCTTTAATCTATTTTGAATTGATACTTATGTATAGTGTATGCTAAGAGTTTAATTTCATTCTTTTCTATGTTGTTATCAAATTTTCCCAACAGCATTTGTTGAAAGACTATCCTTTTTCCATGGCATATTCTTGTCAGGTTTATGGAAAATCAGTTTCAAGTATATGCATAAGTTGACATCTGGGGTCTCTGTTCTGTTCCATTGGTGGATATGTCTGTCTTTATGCCAGTACCATATTGTTTTGCTGTAACTTTGAAAGCCGAGAAGTGTAATGACTTCAGCTTTGTCCTTCTTTCTCAAAATTGCTTTGGCTATTAGGGTCTTTTGTGGTTCCATATAACTTTAGAATGTTTTTTCTGTTTTCGTAAAAGTGACATTGAGATTTTGACATTAATGCCATTAAATCTTTAGATTTCTTTGGGTAGAATGAATACTTTAACACTACTAAGTCTTCCAATCTATTAATATGTAATATCTTTTCATTTATTCTGTCTTCTTTAATTTTTTCATCTGTTTTATAGTTTTCAGTATAAAGCTTTCCTCCATCCTTGTTAAGTTTATTCTTATTTTATTTTGAGATAGTTTATTGCTAGTGTATAAAAATACTACTGATTTTTATGTTGATTTTTTATCCTGAAACTTCACCAAACTTTTACTAGTTCTGATAGCTAATAAAAGAAGAAGCTGATGGGGTAATTCTTAGCCTTAGGACTAAGGACCAAGAGCCAAGGAGCCACTAGTGTTAGTCCCACAGTCTGAGGGCCAGAGAACCTGGAGTCCAGGTACCAACAGCAGAAGAGTGTCCTGGCTCTTGAACAGAGAGGGTAAGAGTCAGCCTTTTCTTGAGTGTTTTGTTTCATCTGCCCCCAAGTGATTGGATGGTTCCACCCTCATTGAGGACACCTCTTACCCACTCAGTCCACAGATCTTACAAGTCAATCTCCTCTGGAAATACCCTCACACACACACATAAGGCAGCTCAATCATTCCATTCAAAGGAACACCCCCTGGAACTCTCCTTCAGTAGAAGAGGAATTGGCTCTGTGCCTCTTCTGAGCCACCAAAGAGCAAAAGGGCAGATTCTTGCCCTCTCTCTCCAAGAGCCAAATACCCTTTTTCTGCTTTTGATGCCCAAACTCCAGATTCTCCGATCTTTGAACTATGTGAGAAACACTAGTGGCACTGAGAATAAATAACGCTGTACCCCAGTCCAGTAGAGATGTTACCAAAATTAGTAATCACAATATATGAATTAAATATGCAGTAAATAGATGATGAATATTGGAGCTGGATATCTCACTACTGGGATGGGAGAAAGCAATGGGATGAAGCTGTATAACTGGAGACACCAGGATGAGCACATGTTTATATACATATATAAATATATGTACGTGTGTGTGTGTGTGTGTATAGTTACATACAGATATATGCATAGATAATTTTATATACAAGGATTGTACATGTACATCTATTTTATTCCTTTGCTATGTAAGAGTATCTGGAAATGATGATGCCCCATTATCAACAACCATACCTTGATGATTGGTTTCTAGTGTCATTCTTCAATTTAAAAAGCTGGGTTTCCATAGAAAAATAGTAGGATTACAGGCTGGAATAGGATATATACAAGATGAGCTAGATATCTTTTAGTGCAAGAAAGTAGAAAAGTAAAAAAAAAAAAAAACTGCAAATATGTAGAATATGTGAAATGGAGCCAGCTCAATGTGTACCAATGGCCAAACCTGGCACATTTCAAGAGAAAGAAAGAATTGCATTATAACACAGGATACAAAATAAATATGTATGAGACCATACTTATGTAAATAAATGATTAAATATGTAAAAACTGGGGAGAAGTAACAAATGTCCTAGGAAGTTGAATTTCAAATAATGTATGTAGATATGCACCCCCTTCAATGAAGCGTTAACTCCCAGACACATAAGTCTGGGCTATAGTAGTGACTTCCTTCCCAAAAGCACAGCATGGAAATAAAGGGGAAAGGAAAAACAATAAATTACATGAACCTAGTGAACACTTCCTCATCCAGGTGATTAAGATTTAGGCCAAGAAAAATGCCATATTGATTGTATGTGCATTTGATATGATGTGACAAAAATTGACTTCTTCTTTGTGGTCTACCTTTCAAGAACATACAATTTTACTCTAAAAATGAGAAAAAAATCAAACAAATTCCACCTGCAGAGGATTCTATAAAATAATTGTAGAACTCCTCAAAACTGTTAAGGTTATCAGAAATAAGGAAAATCTGAGAAACTGTTACAGCCAGAGGTACCTAAGAAGATCTAAATATATTCAGGTGCTCTGAATGTGGTTCCAGAACAGTAAAAGGGCATTGGATAAAAATTTAAAAAATATAAAACAAAATACAAAGTTTATCTAATAATAATGTCACAATATCCCATAAATACATTTCTTCAAATTTAAGACTTTTCTAAAATAAATTTTGTTTTAAAAGTGGAAATGTATTTTGCTGTGCAAAAGCTCTTTAGTTTAATTAGATCCCATTTGTCTATTTCGGCTTTTCTTGCAATTGTTTTTTTTTTTTTTTTTTTTTTTTATAAATTGCATTTTAGGTTTTGGAGTACATGTGAAGAAAATCCAAGATTGTTGCAAATGTACAAACATTGCAGTGTGATTTGCTGCCTTCCTCCCCATCACCTATATCTGGCATTTCTCCCCATGTTATCTCTCCCCAACTCCCCACCCCCGCTGTCCCTCCCTTATTTCCCCCTCCAGACTCCAGTGTGTGATGCTCCCCTCCCTGTGTCCATGTATTCTCAAACTCCACACCTTCTGCACAGCAAAAGAAACAGTCAGAGTGAATCGGCAACCAACAGAATGGGAAAAAATTTTGCAATCTACCCATCTGACAAAGGGCTAATATCCAGAATCTACAAAGAACTAAAACAGATTGACAAGAAAAAAAACAAACAAGCCCATTCAAAAGTGGGCAAAGGATATGAACAGACACTTTACAAAAGAAGACACACATGAGGCCAACAAACACATGAAAAAATGCTCATCATCACTGGTCATTAGAGAAATGCAAATCAAAACCATATTGAGATACCATCTCACACCAGTTACAATGGCAATCATTAAAAAATCGGGAGACAACAGATGCTGGAGAGGATGTGGAGAAATAGGAACACTTTTACACTGTTGGTGGGAGTGTAAATTAGTTCAATCATTGTGGAAGACAGTGTAGTGATTGCTCAAGGACCTAGAAATAGAAATTCCATTTGACCCAGCAATCCCATTACTGGGTATATATCCAAAGGGTTATAAATCGTTCTACTATAAGGACATATGCACACAAATGTTCACTGCAGCACTGTTTACAACAGCAAAGACCTGGAACCGACCCAAATGCCCATCGATGATAGACTGGACAGGGAAAATGTGGCACATATACACCATGGAATACTATGCAGCCATAAAAAATGATGAGTTTGTGTCCTTTGTAGCGACATGGGTGAATCTGGAAACCATAATTCTCGGCAAACTGACACAAGAACAGAAAATCAAACACCGCATGTTCTCACTCATAGGTGGGTGTTGAACAATGTTGCAAGTGTTTTTAATATTTTAGTCATGAAGTCTTTGCCCATGTCTATGTCCTGGATGGTATGGCCTAGGTTTTCTTCTAGGGGTTTTATGGTTTTAGGTTTTACATATAAGTCTTTAAACCATCTTGAGTTAAATTTTGTATATGGTGTAAGAAAGGAGTGCAGTTTCAGTTTTCAGCATATGGCTAGCCAGTTTTTCCAGCGCCATTTACTGAAAAAAGGAATCCTTTTCTCATTGCTTGTTTTTGTCAGATGTGTCGAAGATCAGATAGTTATAGATGTGTGGTATTATTTCTGAGGTCTCTGTTCTGCTGCATTGCTCTGTATATCTGTTTTGGTACCAGTACCATGCTGTTTTGATTATTGTAACCTTGTAGTATTGGTTTGACGTCAGGTCATATGATACCTCCAGCTTTGTTCTTTTTTTTTTTTTTTTTTGAGATGGAGTTTCACTCTTGTTGCTCAGGCTGGAGTGCAATGGTGTGAACTCACCTAACAGCAACCTTCGATCCCTAGGTTCAAGAAATTCTCCTGCTTCAGCCTCCCTAGTAGCTGGGGTTACAGGTGCCCACCACCATACCCAGTTAATCTTTTTGCATTTTTAGTAGACATAGGTTTTCACTTTGTTGCCCAAGGCAGGTCTCAAACTCCTGACCTCAGGCTATCACCCACCCCAGCCTACCAAAGTGCTGAGATTACAGGCATGAGCCACCGTGCCCATCTCCAGCTTTGTTCTAATCCTAAACTCCAGTTTAGGATTGCTTTGGCTATATGGGCTCTTTTTTGGTTCCATATAAAATTTACAGTGTTTTTCTCTCATTCTGTGAAGAAAGTCAATGGTAGCTTGATGCGAATGGCATTGAATCTATAAATTACTTTGGGCAGTATGGCCATTTTCATGATGTTGATTCTTTCTAACCATGAGCATGGAATGTTTTTCCATTTGTATCCCCTCTTATTTCCCTGAGCAGTGGTTTGCAGTTCTCCTTGAAGAGGTCCTTCATGTCCCTTGTAAGTAGTATTCCTAGATATTTTATTTTCTTTGAAGCAATTGTGAATAGGAGTTCACCCATGATTTGGCTGTTTGTCTATTATTAGTGTATAGGAATGCCTATGATTTTTGCACATTGATTTTGTATTCTGAGACTTTGCTGAAGTTGTTCCTCTGCTTAAAGAGTTTTGGAGCTGAGACGATGAGATTTTCTAAATATACAACCATGTCATCTGCAAACAGAGACAATTTGACTTCCTCACTTTCTATTTGAATATTCTTTATTTCTTTCTCTTGCCTAATTGCCCTAGTCAGAACTTCCAATACTATGGTAAATAGGAGTGGTAAGAAAGGTCATCCTTGTTCTGTGCTGGTTTTCAAAGGGAATGCTTCCAGCTTTTGCCCATTCAGTATAATATTATCTGTAGGTTTGTCATAAATAACTCTTACTATTTTGAGATATATTTCATAAATACCTAGTTTATTGAGTGTTTTCAGCATGAAAGGTTGAATTTTATTGAGGCCTTTTCTGCATCTATTGAGATAATCATGTGGTTTTTGTCATTGCTTCTGTTTATGTGATGGATTATGTTTAATGATTTGTGTGTGTTAAACCAGCCTTGCATCCCAGAGATAAAGCCAACTTGATCGTGATAGATAAGCTTTTTGATGTGCTGCTGTATTCAGTTTGTCAGTATTTTATTGAGGATTTTTTCATCGATGTTCATCAGGGATATTGGCCTGAAATTTTCTTTTTCTGTTGTGTCTCTGCCAGATTTTGCTATCAGAATGATGCTGGTCTCATAAAATGAGTTAAGTAGAAGTCCCTCTTATTCTATTGTTTGGAATAGTTTCAGAAGAAATGGTATAAGCTCCTCTTTGTACCTCTGGTAGAATTGCTAGAATTTGGCTGTGAATCTTCCTGGTTCTGTTTGTGTGTGTGTGTGTTTTGTTGTTGTTGTTGTTGTTAGTATGGTATTAATTACCACCTCAATTTCAGAACTTGTTATTGGTCTATTCAGCAAATTGACATCTTCCTGATTTAGTCTTGGAAGAGTGCATGTGTCCAGGAACTTATCCATTTATTCTAGATTTTCTAGTTTATTTGTGTAGAGGTTATAGTATTCTCTAACAGTGGTTTGTATTTCTGTGGGTAGTTTGTATTTCTATGATATCCCATTTATAATTTTTTATTGTGTCTATTTGATTCTTTTCTCTTTTCTTCTTTATTAGTCTGGCTTGTTGTCTATTTTGTTAATCTTTTTTTAAGAAAACCAGCTGCTGCCTGAAATGATCATCAGAGTGAACAGGAAACCTACAGAATGGATGAAAAGTTTTCCAGTCTACCCAGCTAACAAAGGTCTAATATTCACAATCTTCCAGGAACTTAGGCAAATTTACAAGAAAAATGAAACAACTTCATGGAAAAATGGACACAGGATATGAGCAGATACTTTTGAAAAGAAGACATTTATGTGGCCAACAAATACATGAAGAAAAGCTCATCATCACTGATCATTAGAGAAATGCAAATCAAAAACACATTGAGATACAATTTCACCCCAGTTAGAATGCTGATCATTAAAAAGTCAGGAAACAACAGATGCTAGAGAAGATGTGGAGAAATAGCAATGCTTTTGCACTGTTGGTAGGAGTGCAAATTAGTTCAACCATTATGGAAGACAGTGTAGTTATTTCTCAAGGATCTAGAACCAGAAATACCATTTGAACCAGCAATCCCATTACTGGGTATATATCCAAAGGAGTATAAGTCATTCTGTAATAAAGACACATGCACATGTGTGTTTACTGAAGCACTATTTACAATAGCAAAGACTTGGAACCAATGCAAGTGCGCATCAACCATAGACTGGATAAAGAAAATGTGGCACATACACACCATAGCATGCTATGCAGCCATAAAAAAAAAATGAGTTAATGTCCTTTGCAGAGACATGGATGAAGTTGGAAACCATCATTCTCAGCAAATTAATACAGGAATGGAAAAGCACACATTGCATGTTCTCACTCATAAGTGGGAGTTGAACAATGAGAACACATGGATACAAGGACGGGACAATCATACACTGGGGCCTCTTGCGGGGGGCAAGGGGAGGAAGAGCATTACGACAAATACCTAATGCATGTAGGGCTTAAAACCTAGATCACAGGTTGATGGGTGCAGCAAACCTCCATGGCACATGTATATCTATTTAACAAACCTGCATGTTCTGCACATGTATTCCAGAACTTAAAGTATTATATATAAATGTGTGTGTGTACACACACACACACACACACACACACACACACACATAATAAAAATGGAAATGTAAAGTATGTAATAGATAAAATGAAGTTAGAAAAATTTTCTCAAAATTGCTGAATTAAGTTTTGGTAATATTAAATAAAAAATATTTGTCAATGAAATAAAGTAAAAATTAAAATAAATTGGAATTATTAATATAACATTGAAACACTGGCAGAGAAGATGAAGACAATTTAAAATACACAAGAGCTTCAGAGAGAACAAAAGAAATAAAAAATTAAAAAGTTACTACTACTAATAATAATAATGTATAATGACTGAGCTGAAGAAAAAGTATGCTTTTTAATTAAGAAGTTGTTCTGATTGCAATAAAATGTTGATGAAGAAATACAACATTTAAAAATGTCCTCAAGTGATTGTCACACTTCAGTGAAAAAAGATAAAACTTCACAAGATCTTCTAATTGCTTTTTCATAAAAAAAAATTTACTTTCAAAATAAAGAGGATATAATTTTCATTGGGCTTTTCATCTTCTGTAGTGGAAGCTAACAATATTTGACTTATATGCAGTTTGTATGAGACAAAATTTTTGATAATGTCAGGTAATGTCACCACTTATTAGTCTGTTGAGAATTTTTTAAGGATTTTGTTTTTATTTTTATCAGGTGCAAAGACTCAGAAAGTATTCTATCCTTGTTCTGTATCAGAACAAATTATTTCAACAGATAGTATAACCAAAATTGGTAAATCAGAAGTAAGATTAAAACAGGACCAGATTAGATATGAAAACAATAGTCATGCGAAAGTATTTATACTATGTAAAAAATTACTTTTAACTGATAATGATAATGCATCAGGGGATTTTAATTGAGAATTAATAACAGTTCTTAAAATTAAAAATAAATTTCTAGACCTGTGAATTCTAAACTACCATAAAACTATATGTTCGCATTGTTAGGGAGGGGAACATCACACACCAGGGCTTGTTGGTGGGTGGGGGGGACTAGGGAAGGGATATCAGTGGAGTGGGATCCTAGGGGAGGGATGGCATTAGGAGAAATACCTGACATAGGTGATGGGGTGATGGATGCAGCAAACCACCATAGAACGTGTATACCTACGTAACAAACCTGCACGTTCTGCACATGTACCCCAGAACTTCAAGTATAATAATAAAAAATTAAAAGAAAAAATACAAAAACCTAAAATTGGTGTATCTTTGACAGCAGAAGAAGGGTAAAATACAAATATTCTGAAGATTTAATCTCAGAAAATGGAGTAAAATGATTTTTTTAAAATCTCAATATGAGAGTATAGGTGAGTATCAAATAGAAATGGAAGATAACTGAAAACATACTTTTAAAAATAGGAAATAAATTTAAAAAGAGAGAAACAATAAATATAAAATTGGTTTTAGACATCAAACTAAGTAAACAGAGTAAACACACAAGTATTTTTTCTTATAAAATTATAGAAAATGTACTTTTAAAATTACACTTAAAAATCTAATTTTCATTTTTAAAATATAATGTTTTTGGGGGAAGAGCATGCTTATTTTATGTATATAAAATTGCATTTTAAAAATGTAATTTTAAAAATCAAGCTATGTTAGCAGAAATAAGCATGCCCCTTCTGCCTCAAAAATAAAACAAGAAGAAGAGATAGCCCATCAATGATAGACTGGACAGGGAAAATGTGGCACATATATACCATGGAATATTATGCAGCCATCAAAAACGATGAGTTTGCGTCCTTTGTAGGGACATGGATGAACCTGGAAACCCTCATTCTCAGCAAATTGACACAAGAACACAAAATCAAACACCGCATGTTCTCACTCATAGGCGGGTGTTGAACAATGAGAACACATGGACACAGGGAGGGGAGCACTATACGCTGGGGTGTGTTGGGGGGAAATAGGGGAGGGACAGTGGGGGGTGGG
>CAUYQU010002865.1:0-23401 GCA_963574635.1 Cheracebus regulus
TATATACAGAAACGAACAACCAGCATTAGTTATCCTAAAAACTTATCAAAAAGTAAATAATATTACAACAATGAACAATTTACATCACCTAATGGGCAAACAACTAGTTAGCCTTAAATAACAGTATTAAATTCACATATACCAATATTAAGCCTAAACTTAAAGGGATTAAATGCCCCAATCAAAACATACAGTTAGACAAACCTGAATAAAAAGTTAAAACCCATCGGTACACTGTATTCAGACCTTTCTTATAGGCAAGGACACACAAAGACTTAACATAATGGGTTGGAGGTAGATCTACCAACCTAATGGAAAGAAAGACACAAAAAAAAAAAAAAACAGATTTGAACTCACACCTGAAACAAGCAAATTTAATAAATATTTACAGAACCTACCACCCCATATCCATAAAACATATATTTTTTCAATATACCTATTCTAAAAGTGATCACATAATAGGAAATAAATCACTTTTTAGTAATTGCATAAGTATTTTACAGATTTAAATGAAATCCTGAGCAACAGAGCAAGATTTTTTTTCTCTCTCCCTCTTTCTCTTTCTTTCTTTTTTCTCTTTTATTCTACTTCTTTCCCTCTCTAAAAAGAAAAAAAAAAAAAAAAGAGTCCAACTGATTTGGACATATTTTCAACCAGGTCCTTTTCAAGATTATTCCTCATGAATAGGCTTGCTTCTCCCTCTATTTCCACCTCAGGCATTAAGTTTTAAGCTTTCTGAAGTTTTCTTAGTTAATTATCATTCCTACATCTACTCTCCAGTTTGTATTTGCTGATCATCTTTTCTCCCTTTTCTATGTCTTTTTGTCTTCTTGTGGGTTTTTTTTTTAAACTCTAAAACCTTAGCAAAAAAAAAAAAAAAAAAAAGAAAGTGATGAGGACTGAGCATCTCATTTGCATATGGTAGCTCTACCCAATCCTCCTAGTGTGCATGAGAGCCCTTAGCTTGAGTAACTCCATATTGCTTTGTTCCCCTTACTGCACATGTGTCAGGGGACAGAATTTTCCATTGCAGGCATGTCTGAGAAAGTGTCCGGCATAGCCCTTCTTATCTGTGAGGCTGTGGGCATATCTCAGGCAAACCCCCCTGTGGAAGTTCCATTATCTATGCCTACAGGCTGTTCTTTTGTTTGAAAGAACTCAGCGAAGGACCCACCCTAATTGCCTGCCCGACCAGTTTCTTCCTTCCTCCACTCTCAGTACTAGATGATCTAGGCAGAAATCTTGACCCCAAACCTCATCTCCAATCTCCACGATATATAAGGATAATGTTAGTATCCAGTGAAATAACTGAGAACTGGTGACAGCTCCTTCATGGGACATTTTCAAGTACTGTGCATTTCCCTTCTGATAGGAGAGTATCAGGGAGATTTCACTGTGAAATTGATTGAGGGGACATCAAGTGTCCTATCCTGTTTGCGCTACAATAACAAAAATGCCATAGACTGGGTGGCTTCTAGACAACAGGTATTCATTGCTTATATGTCTGTAGACAGGAAAAAAGTGGCAGATTTAGTGTCTGCTGAGGACTCATAGCCTGATTCATAGACGGTAACTTCTCACTGTGTTCTCACATGGTGGAAGGGGTAATAAAGACCTCTGGGGTCCCTTTTAAAAGAGCACTAATCCCAGTTATGAGGGATCCACCCTCATCACCTCCCATCTCCTAAGACCATCACCTTGGCATTAAGATTCAAAATGTTATTTTGAGGGAACAAAAACATTCTAAGCATATCATTAAGAGACTTTCTCAGTGAATCTGGGGTTCAGAGAATATAGAGCCTGCAGTCCGATTCTTACCTGAAGAACTTGAATGGTACCAGGTTGTCTGCAAGTCATGGTAAAGACTGAATAAAGAGGTGAAACTGTGAGAACGCAGGCTTGGTTGTCTGTCTGGTGGTGTTGGGCAGCATAAAATGATTGACAGTTTCTTCAGGCCAAGTGTCCTGTGGAAGATGACAGCCCTGAGCCCCCAGGTAGGACCCTGAGGAAAGTTCTCTCCTCTAGAAATGTGACTCTGCAGGAAAAATAGAGCCAGAAGCATGGCCAGAAGCTAAAAGCAAGAGCTGCAGGGTGTTGCAATACATCCTATAGTAGCAATAACTATCCCCTCAAAAATTTACATAAGTGAGCATGACACTCTTCTCCATATACCATTGCAAACTTGAAAAAGGTTAGGAGATGAATGGAGAGTGAGAATTCAAAAAATAAATAAATAAAAAATAAAAACCAGGGTCTGACTCTGTTGCTGCAGTGTAGTGGCTCAATCTCAGTTCACTGCAGCCTTGACTTCCCAGGCTCAAGTGATCCTCTCACCTCAGCTTTCTGAGTAGCTGGGACTACAGGTGTGTGCTACCATGCCTGCCTAATTTTTTTCATTTTGTGTTTAGATGTGTTACCCAGGCTGATCTTGAACTCCTGAAATCAAGTGAGCTGCCTACCTTGGACTCACAAAATGTTGGGATTATAGGCATGAGTTACTGCACCTGGCCAGGAAATTTTAAATATAGTGACAGGTTGGAATTATATTTTGGATTGCATTGGCCATTTAAATATGAATGAATCAGATAATTCACCAATATCTGTAACAGCCCAGAAAATACATCAAGTATTCCTGAAATACTACCTACAGGAAAGATATTAAAATGTGAAAGCATGACAAACTAATATTTACCCATGATTTCACCCAGAGACTCAAAGAAATAGCGAGGCCTGCTGAGAGATAACTTGAGAAGAAAAATATAAAAAGACAGTCTATTTAAAGAAGGTTGAATGTGAACAAGGAACTCCTAATGAGATAAGGGAGGAAGAATGGATGTTTATCTTGACAATGAGAAATAGAAGAGTAATTATGAACTTCAGGGAAAATCACATTCATGCTATGTTTTCAAGTAATGTGCTGGATTTTAAGGAAGAAGAATATGACTTCTTGATATGTGGACTATTCTTAAAGCAGTTCAGATTTAATATCATGGGACTAGATTACAGAGGTTTCTGTAGATTCATTCATACTCCCTGGAGTTGACTGATAAATATCCACATAAGAATTATCATCAATTCTATTGATTGGTTTTTAATTTTCAGAATCAATATTATTGGAAGCCAATAGGAAGTCATCATTTTTACAGATTAAAAAAATATCAGTTTCAAACTTTGATCAATTAATGAATAGAAAAGCCAATGTAAATTAAGGAAGGCAAGAGGAGATATCAAGGAAAATATATAATGTCTACTTTGCTAATCACTTAGAGTAAGATGCTAAGTCCTACAGTCCAAATGTAATGGTTCAAGAAATAGAGATATAAAAATATTTAGACTGAATCTTTCAAAAAATGCAGAATTATAAAAGTGATGAAGTTATGAGAATGCATTATTTGTCATTGTTAGGTTGAAGTAAATAAATCTATCTTAATGTTAATAAAGAAGTCGGAAGTATCTTCTTGGCTCAAAGAAGAGTTAAAGAAGAAATGATGAGAAATGATTCACTTGGTGAGAGAACTTGGCATGAGGGCAGGTGAACAATTTTCCATTCCATTAGCAGTTTTTTATGTAGCTAGGCTTTTGTTTCCATGGACATCCACAAATATTAGTTTTAAATAGTATTTGACATCATTCTCTTGTAAGAATTTTCATCCCTCCAATGAATAAACACAGGCTTAGAGGATGTAAGTCACCTGCAAGTAACTTGCTTGTATTTAAGGTCACAGGACCAGTTAAAAAAGGGGCAATGATATAAACCAGGTATGTCTGACTGCAACACGCATTTTTTTGGATCCTCAATAAAATATTTTCAGAGACTGAAAAAAAAAAAAGCCATAGATTTTTGTTATATGTCCTTGAATAAATTCTGAGATCAATCACGTACTTATTCTCCTTACTTGAATTTTGACATGGGGCTGGGCACAGTTGCTCAAAATTGAAATCCCAGCACTTTGGGAGGCCAAGGCGGGTGGACCACTTGAGGTCAGGAATTCAAGACCAGCCTGGCCAACATGGCAAAAACCTGTCTCTACTAAAAATGCAAAAAATTAGCCGGGTGTGGTGTCAGGCGCCTGTAGTCCCATCTACTTGGGAGGCTGAGGCAGGAGAATCGCTTGAGCCTGGGAGGCGAAGGTTGCGGTGAGCTGAAATCATGGCACTGCACACTACAGCCTGGGTGACAGAGTGAGACTCTGTCTCAAAAAAAAAAAAAAAAAAAGGAATGTTGGCATGTGAAAAGCAAATTCGATTTCCACAAGTAAACTTTTTTTCCGGATAGGATAATTGCAACAGGGTGACTATAGCAGCAGTTGGGTGAAATCTCCTTCTATGATATCTGCTGGCATCTCAAAGGTTAGGCGGAAAAGGAACTTTTCTTCTATAGGGTTGTAGGATGTAAAGGTAATTGATCCAATCAGTATGTGAGAGGATGTTTTACTCCAGGCCAGCCTATTCTCAAGAGATGGGCAATATGCTTTTGAACAAAAGTTCCTTTAGCAAGCCTTTTGTTCTGACTAATGCATTAGGATGAAACAGTTCAGTTCATTATTTAAAAGACAACGAATCAATATTTGAAGGACTTGATGTGACTTTATCATACAAAAATAAGATGTGAGATGGTGTAGGGGGTGTTGAGAGGCTGTGACCTCTGACTTTCTCACCTAAGTCTTATGAAAGATGTTCCTTGCTGGACCCAAAAGAGGAAGGATTTCTTAATCATTGCTGTTTCCCAGGGCGACAGGGCTCTAGTGAAGTTCTAGAGTTCATTATTGTCAATTTCTAAAGTTAGAGACACATCCGAAAGGATTTTGACATAGATTTATACATATCAGGCATCTGAGTGATGATGACTTTTCCGTTTTGTCAAATGGGGATTTTAAATGTTGTCAGATGTCAGGTTATAAAATTTTGTCCTGCTTAGTACTTTAGAAAGTAAAGAAATAAAAGAATGGCTACTCCATAGGCAGAGCAGCCAGGATTAAGCAAAAAATTATTAAAATAACACAAAAAGAGTTTTGTAGTTTAGCAATGCAAAACATTGACTATTAGGAACTTTTTAAAAACTCTACTAAAATAACACCCAGCAATAACAAAACTTTTATTGAAGACCACTTTGTTATCCTAAATTTCCCCTCCACTGAGACGGAGGAGGGGGCTTGCAGGGTGCCCTTTCAAGTATAGAAATAGAAGAAAATCTTGAGTTCCATCAAGGGAAATTCCAGACACCTGGCTATCCCTGAGAAGTTAATGAGCAACTTGACAAGCAAGAAAGTAACAGTAGTTTTAACAACAGCCAAGAAAGTTAGTCATGAGATGTTTGGTTCCCTGTGGAATAAAAGTTAGCATTTTAACATATGTACCTGCACTGTCTTTCAGAAACCCACAACCAGACCAAATGGATCCACTATCATGTAGACCTCAGATAAGGGAAAAGTAAAGACTGAACTCGATCAACACTCTTTGTTTTAAATTTCTTTCTAAGGGGACTGGAGGAAGTCACACTCACAGGTCAGAGCTAACGTTCTTTTCTGCTGAACCCAATTTTTTGAGATAAAACGTTGCCTCCGTAACCAGTCACAAATCAGAAAATCTTTGAATCCACTCATAGCCTGGGGGCTTCCCACTTTAAGATATCCACCTTTTTAGGTCAAACTGTTCCCAGACCAAACTCAGGGTCGGGCTGCTTATTCTTGCGACCCAGTAACAAGATGCAGATGAGCTGGGAACGAAGCCAGTTCATTTCTGTAACTGGTTACAAGAAGAGAGCCTGGAAACTGTTGCCAGACCAACTCAAAATTACAAACTTTTCCAGAGCTTATATACGTTCTAAGCTGTATGGCTATGTGTATGTGTGCATTCATCTATAGACATAAGTGATTAAAAATTTCTAATCTAGAACTAATGTCGTAAGTCCTGAAGACCTTCCTCTGGAGCCTCAGTAAATTTACTTAATCTAAATGTGCCCAGGTGCTGGCGTGATTACCCTTATCTTGTCTCCTGGTAAATCATTAAAGTTTGGGGAGTTCCTTTGGACCCCCACAAACTTGTTTGTGGAGATCTGGTGAGTTTCTTTAGACTCACCAAAAAACCTGTTTAATCCTAAACAGGTCCTGGTAAAAATTCCTTCGTTATGCTTCAAGGTCCAGGAGAGACCTGGGCAAAACTCTTGGTGGGCTTTTGTTACGTTCTGGCCTTTGTATAAGGACACTGGCTCTATCAACTTTTAATGTTTTTCACCACTCAGTCAGTGCTGAAACAGTTACAGAGGGAGGCCTGTGTTAGTGAGAGCTGGCCTGCCACCAAACCAATGTGTAATCACCGTGATTTGATTTACGACATTGCCTGTGACATCTGCTTTACTGAGATGTACTCCTACGTTTAAAACCCATTACTTGCAAGCCATCTGGGAGGTTGGGTGTAAAGTGTGACCTGCCCCATTCTCCTCGCTTGGTGTCCTGCAAATAAACGCCGTCCTTTCTCCTGCTGCAAAACCTCAGTGTGAGTATTTGGCCTTACTGTGCCAGGCAAGGAGACCCCAGATGGGCTCAGTAACACCACCAGCATTTTGTTGGAATCATAAAGATTGAGTAATCTTCAGGGTCAAGACTGCAGAGCCTCAGAGCTTGTCTGCTGCTGTTTATAATATAAGCCTACTCACAATCTCTTGCTTCTCATGCTTAAATAAATCACAGAACCAGAGACATTTGGGAGACCAGGACAAAAATCTTTGAAATGCCAAATACTTGTAATTATTCACTTCTCACATGCTCTTTCCAAAACAAAAAGTGAAAATTTAAAAAGCGGTTGATATTCCCGATATAGATAGATCCCAAGTTTATCAGAGGTGTCTCAAAAGATTAATCAGTGATTACCTCATCTAATATGTCCATGAGACCACAGTATTTTTATTTTTTAGACAATTTTTCTTCATAATTCTCCTACTTTGTAAATAATTCTCCAATAATTAAATAGAAGAGAGAAAAAGAAACCTCATTAAAATACAGGAAAGTAATTGTCTCTGTAATTCTCAACACACATTAAATAAAAGAAAACTTGGCAGTTGAGCTTTGAAGCAGACAGACATTGAAAATATGCAACTTAGGCCAGGCATGGTGGCTCCTGCCTGTAATCTCAGCACTTTAGGAGACCAAGGTGGGTGGATCACCTGAGGTCAGGAGTTTGAGCCCAGCCTGGCTAACATGGTGAAACCCCCTCTCTACTAAAAATACAAAAAAAAAAAAAAAAAAAATAGCCGGGCATTGTGGCAGGCACCTGTAATCCCAGCTACTTAAGAGGCTGAGGCAGGAGAATTGCTTGACCCCGGGAGGCAGAAGTTGCAGTGAGCCAAGATCGTGCCATTGCACTCCAGCCTAGGGACAAGAGCGAGACTCCGTCTCAAAAACAAACAAAAAACAACAACAAAAAAGAAAATATGTGACTTCACTAAGCCAGAGATCAAATTAATTCTTACTAATGCAGTCCATTGAAGTGGCCAGAAAAATACATGAAAGCAAGTGTTTGGTACTGACAAAAAGAAAATTATGACTTAGGCACGATTCTGTAAGTACAGTATTTTTAAAATGAAACATTATAAAATTTATAGTATGTATTTTCAGGTTTCATCCATCCATCTATCAAGATACTGGCATAACTATATTGATCCCAAACATTGAACTACTTTAGAAAAATGAATTATTTAGGTGATGTCCTTTGATTTGCTTCTGGTGATGAAAATAGACTTCATATGAGTTTTCTTCCATCATGTCTCGGAATTACAATAATTTTATCTTTAAAGATATGCAATCTTTACACTCTGAAATAATGGATGGATACCCAAGGCATAGAGTAGTTTTCCTCATACTTCTTTCAGAAAATGGGTAAAATTACTGAAAATTGTCCTGTCACATAAAACTTAGATTTATGTTGAAAAAGACACTATTTTCTCCTTCATAAACTCGGTACCAGAGGGTTATCATAGAATCTTCAATAAAGTCATAAAGATTCACTTCTATAAGCATCATCTCCCTTTGAAAATGGCAAAGTAAAAAAGTAACCAAAAACAGTATTAATGCCAATGATTAGAGATATTGAATGGAACTGGGCAAATAAAATTATGTAACCTAAATTGGTAACTTGCACAGGCCCTGGGGAATAGCTGTTAAAATGCACTGCCTACTTACTTTTCCCCTTTCTTTTCTGTTGACTAAGTTGCACTCAACCTTCTCTGTCTCACAGAGTCACACTATTTAGTCCCACTTCAGGAGATGTGGGTGGAATACAGGGGAGGGAGGCCCCTTGGGAAAAATGCCTTGAGTTTTTACTCTTTCCTCTTCCCTTTCTCCTTGAAATTCACAATCTGTTGACAGTCAGTACTGTTCAGATGTTTGTGTGTGGTTCTGTGGATAGATAAAATAGATAGATGAGGCTGATAGACGATGAATAGACAGATCATAGAAAATTGTCTACATATAAAATATAGATAATTGATGATAATAGATAGATGCATATATGATAGAAGATAGATGGATAGATGAGAGATAGATGATGGATGAATGGATAAATAATAGAAATGCTATTTAAATAATGGATATGAAATATAGATGATTGAGAAAGGCAATAGATATAGCTAGATGATGAATGAATGTATAAATAAATGGTAGAAAATATATTTAAATGATAGCTATGAACACAGATAATTGATAATAGATAATTGATAAATAGATAAACAGAATAGGTAGTTGAGAAAGATAATAGAAAAGATATATAAATAATATACCTAAAATTTAGAATATTGATGATAAATATATAACGATAAATGACGGATGGATTGAAGGATAGATAATAGAAAAGATATTTAAGTGATACCTATGAAATATAAATTATTGATGATAGGTAATAGTTGATAGATGAGATAGATGATGGATGGATAGAAGATAAAAAGATAAATAATAGACAAGAGATAGACTAGCATGATAGGTGATAAGTATTCACATCTATATCTCCCTCTATGCAAACAACCATATGCATACACACTCTATGTGTGTACATCTATCTATACACAAATAAATTTTTTTCTCTCTCTTTTTTTATTTTTGAAATAGAGTCTTACTCACTCTCTTGCCCAGGTTGGCGGGCAGTGGCACAATCTCGGCTCACAGCAACCTCCACCTCCTGGGTTCCAGTGATTCTCCTGCCTCAGCCTCCTGAGTAGCTGGGATTACTGGTGTGTGCCACCATGCCCCACTAAAGTTTTTGTACTTTTAGCAGAGATGGGAATTTACCATGTTGACCTGGCTGGTCTGCAACTCTTGGCTTCAAGGGATCCACCTGCCTTGACCTCCCACAGTACTGGAATAACAGGCATGAGCCACTGCACCTGGCCAATTTTTTTCTTATTGTTACTTTTTCGGTAAAATACACTTAGATCAAAAATTGTATGCATTTACAATATTTTCAGATTCCATTTCATTACTTGCTGTAAGGCTCTATCTACTTATTTAAAGATGTTTTCCCTTGCATCATTGCTATTTTTCAACCTTTTGGGCCTGGTCGCAGTGTTTGTGTAGGTGTTTGGATGGACCTGCCTGGTGCACTATGAAGAGGTATTGCATCTCACCCGGTTTCCAAGAAGGTAGGTACTACGCCAGTCACTACAAGCAGGAAGGGAAAAAATAAGACTGTCCTGACAGATTCCTAGGGAAGTCAGTATATCATCACTCAGGTTCAATGAAAGATAAAAATCTTTGTCTTCTTATAGGAAACATACACTCTCAGAATTTATGTATGTTTTTCCCATTTGCATTTATTATTCATTTTGATTTATGATGTGTCACTTTTGTTTAGTACTTGCCTTTCTCAATTTTAAGTTTTACTGCAGGAGTATCCCTTCTCATTAAATAGTTTAATTGCCCATTCTCTTTTTCATCTTTTATCTCTTTTAAAATTGATAAAATTCTCATTTAATTAATTAATTTATTTATTTTTTTGCAACCAAGTCTCACTGTGTCACCCAGGCTGGAGTGCAGTGGCATGATCCGGGCTCACTGCAACCTCTGCCTCCTGGGTTCAAGCAATTCTCCTGCCTCAGCTTCCAGAGTAGCTGGGATTACAAGCACGCACCACCACACCCAGCTAGTTTTTGTATTTTTAAGTAGAGACGGGGGATGGGATTTCGCCATGTTGGCCAGGCTAGTTTTGAACTCCTGACCTCAAATGATCCTCCTGCCTCAGCCTCCCAAAGTGCTGGGATTACAGACAGGCATGAGCCACCGCACACAGCCTATTCTATTGTTTTATGTTCAGCTTTAACACTTAATATTTTATAAGATGCATTTTTCATCATTGCCTTTGAAATTCTTATCTTCCCACATATTCAATCACTTTTAGGCAAATCTTTTGTCAGAGTACACCATCAAGAGATTTAATCAGTGGGGATAACTGAGGTGGTAGATTTTCAGAGAAATTGGGTATACTAGGTGGTTTCTTCACCTTCTAAAAAACAATCTTCACCTTCTAAGAAAACATTGAACAGAATTCTAGCCACTGAACATTATTGATTTTTACTTATGAACTTGAATCACATTCTCTCTCTGTCTCCACTGATTTTCAATGTGACTCTAATATTAAATAATCTCATATGTGTTCTATGATAAGGATGATGCCACTATATTTTTGGTCTTGTAATCATCTATTTATTTCTATATGAACCTTCTTAGAGTACATGAGTTTTTTGTGGTGTTCAGAAATGTGAACTTGATATGTCAAAGACTGAGAATCATTTTTCTTTCATCTTTAACTTTATTGGCCAAAATGAGTCTTTAGTAATTCCTTTTAATTCTAAAACATTCTCGTGGAAATGACTTTGCATCCATACTAGTCTTGGTAAAAATCATACCTTCTATGAAGGGGAAGACGATTCATTGCCAATATTTTAATACATTGATATGAGATCTGCATGTATAAGTCACCTATCCTAAATGTCCCCCCTCATGATGACTTGTCTCCCCTTATTAATGTCAAAGAAACCATCTAGACAGGGTGGTTTTGAGGGAGTACAATGATTTTGTTCCTACCGAAGAGAGCTACCTGCATTTCTGCCTGCATCAGCTTGTATGGTGGTAACTAAGTGATTCGATTTTACACTTTTACATTGGGTCAAATAGATGTTCACTACTTTTGAAAATACACAATCCCTATTCATTATTTAACAGACATGTTAGCTAAATCTTCAACTACCTGATATGTATTCAAAGATAAAATCATAAGCATGTAAGCTTACAAAAAATATGTATAATTTTTAAATTTAATCCTAAAATCAACCTAGTAATTATATTTATTTGATGATTAAAGAAATTGAGACCCAGTGATTTCATGTTTACTAAGTGTAAACATTTCAGAAGTCCTATGTATTAAGAACTGGACAATATATTACATGGTTTTCTATTAGGTTAATTATGTCATAAGGCTAATGTTTCAGGGGTTTTGTTGTTGTGTCAACTCTTTATACCATGAAAAATTGCTTGGAATACTCTGATTTCTCTTCAGATCACGTAAATCTCTTCCCTTTCAAAACTACTTGAGATTGAAAACAAGGACAGGTTTTTAACCACTTAAACTTCTGACATAAGGAAACAAATTGCTCTTGTGATTACTAAAATTAACCAGAATCAACAAAATACATGAGGAAAAAAGCTATTTACATATACAAGTAGACATAAATGTAATGCTTATGTTTATAGATGCATACCATGCTTCTTACAACTGTGAATCAAAGCTTAATTTACAGTTTCTGATTCTGAGGGAGGCTAGGGATCAAAGAACTACACATCAGGTAAAATGTACACTCCTTGGGTACACCAAAATCTCAGACTTCACTATTGTGTAATTCATCCATATAACGAAAAACCACTTGTATCCCCAAAAGCTATTAAAATTTTAAAAAATTTGAAAATAAAAACAAAATATAAAAATAAATTTTGGATTCACTCTACCCACAATCAAACATTAATTTCAGTATCTTACATTCGACCACACACTGCCATCTTTACAGGGATGATAAATAATATGAACTCAGTTAATTCTGTCCTTTAGTGTTAGATTTTTAAGATATTGTTTTCTCTACATCCCAATGGTCCTCTTATCAGTTTTATTTTTAATTGATTTTTAAATGAACTAGCATGTTTTATTTGAGGCCAGCGGTGGATCATAAGAATAATGTTATTTGCCAGAATCATTGGCATAGGCACATGGGTCATATCTGTGGACAGAAAAACATAGGGGGGTTCAAAGAGTAGAATATTTTCCTGAGTTTGTAAAGGCCCATTTTGTTTTCCAAATAAAGCTATTTCAGAGAGCAATGTATTAATCTTTCGTTTTGTTTTGTTTTGTTTTCTGGTTGACATACATAAGTGTGTCAATACTGACTAATAGGAACATATTTATAAACATTCAATCGTGGGGCATTGTGTGCAGTGGCAGTGGCATGAGGTATTGAATGGTACAGGGATTGAGTGCAGTGGCTCAGTCATGGCTCACTGCAGCCTTAATCTCCCAGGCTTAAGCGATCCTCCTGCTGAAGCCTCCCAAGTAGCTGGGACCACAGGTGTGCACCACCATATCTGACTAATTATTATTATTATTATTATTATTATTATTTTGTATCACTATACTGTCCAGGCTGGTCTCTTACTTCTGGCCTCAAGCAATCCTCTTGCCTCAGCCTCCTGCAGTACTGAGATTACAGGCATGAACCACCACACCCTGACAAAAAAAGCTTTTAATTCATCTCAATTCAATAAGATTATATAGAATCTATACTCTGTGCCTAAAATGTCCCCCACCACTGAAAGATAAACCACTTCAGTGTAATATAAAAAGATAGAAAGATGGATAGATAAGGTACATAGATAGATATGGGTAGGTATGTTAATGAGGAAGATAGATAGGTGATACATAGGAATACATGATAGATATAAATAGATGATAGGTAGATAATTTGATGATAGATAATAGATCATGATGATGGTGGATAATAGATACTGATAGATGGTAGATAAATATAGATGTAGACAATAGATAAATAGATGTTGCCTGTATAATAATTAAAAGAGCATATACTAAATTTTCAAGATATAATTACTAAACTAATGACAAACAAAAGCAACAATACATAATTGTTTAAATAGAAAATCTCATAAGTAAAGTTTAGCAGAATATTGATCAACTGCCTACTCATATAGCCTGTCTCTAGGCAAGTAATATATAGGGTTCTTCAAAGTATAATTATTGTGAACCAAACTGCACTGTTAAATATTTTACTTAAAATTATTTTACCAAATATATTATGAATTCAATAATTATAAAAGTAATAATTGCATATCCAATTTATTTAAAAAAAGTACATCAAGAATCAGAGAAACTTAAACTTAGGGGAAACTTTGGAAATAATGTATTCTAACACTGATACTTAGATAGCAATTATTTTTAACTTTGATCTCAATGATGATGAGTTCACTGTTAAGAGTTTACAATGCTGAGTTGAGATACGTGAATCTGTCAAACTCCAGTTCCTTGAAAAGAATGTAGTGGACTGATTTACTCCAGTCCTGTCTCACTCATCAGCATAGAAGTAAAATTACAGATACACATGTGTAAGAAAATTGATTGCATAAAGTACAATATTCATTATGACCACTTGAAGTTCATTCCAGGAGTGTACAGTATTTTTCTCAGTGCTGGAATATTTTTTAAAATACAATTCACCCCATTAATGTATAAACCATCATCTCAATAGATTCACTTATCAATAGATGCCAAAAAATAGCCATTAACTGTTACAAACGTTCATGCGCAGAACTCTCTGAAAACTGGAATTCAAAGGTGCTTTCTTAACGAGGGACAGAGCACTGAGAAAACCTATAGCAAACAATGTTTGTTATATTTAAGATCAGGAAACACAATAATGCCTTTTATCAGAGCCTCTCTTCTGTATTTTGCTGGACAGAAGAGGAAAGAAATAAGAGTTTTATGTACTGAAACGGAGGAAAATGTCATTATTTATCAATCATATGATAATACATAGAAAAAATCCAGACAAATATGCTGATAATTGGTCAAAATAATGAGTATTTAATAGTGTTGTTAAATACAGTATCAACTTAAAAAAATCAATTTCCTTTCCATTAATAGTAATAATTTAGAAAATGTAGATTATCATATAATTTATAAAGGCAACAAAGAAATTTACTTGACAAAATATAATTAGACTCAATAAATAATTATGTCAATTATCTCCTAGTTAACCTATTAGTTCAAAGAAATTTAAATAAAATTGCCAAAAGAATGTTTTGTAGAAATTGATAAGCTAATTTAAAAATTTATTTGGAGAGACAATTGTCTGAGATATGCCAAGAAAATGTTTATGGTAATACTGAAGGTGGTAGATGTGTTCCATGATATTTATTTCTAAATCTTAGAAGAACATAATATTGATGCTAGGATAGGGTTTTCTCGTAACAACAAAAACAAAGAGTGAACCCAAACAGATATTTATAAAAACATAATTTCTTCATTCACTCATGAAGAAAAGTAACCCTTTCAGTAAAGCATCCTTGTACAAATGATACACTTTAAATGAATAATTAAGAAATAATGACAGGTTTGCTTAGAGCTTAAAGCCAAATATTAGAACTTTAAAACTTAGGAGCATTAAAAATCAAAAATTTCAAAGTGTTTGAAAACATCTTTATAACACTGGATGATTAGGTATATCAAAAACTGGGCCAGGTGCAATGGCTCATGCCTACAATCCCAACACTTTGGGAGGCTGAGTTGAGCAGATCACCTGAGGCCAGGAGTTTGAGACCAGCCTGGCCAGCTTGGCAAAACCCCATCTCTACTAAAAATGCAAAAATTAGCCAGGTATGGTGGCAGACACCTGTAATCCCAGGTACCCAGGAGGCTGAGACATGAGAATCACTTGAACCTGAAGTGGAACTTGCAGTGAGCTGAGATCAGGCCACCATACTCCAACCTGGGCCACAGAGTAAGACTCTTAAAAAAATAAATAAATATATATATATATATATATATATATATATGGAAAACTATAACCAAAAATGAAAAGTTTGACTTAATTAGCTAGATTAAAGTTAAAAATCCTGTCCATCCAATGTTGAAATAGACTGATAGGTGAGGCATCCAATTCGGAGAACATATTTTCAATGTATTTTACCAGCAAATATATCAATAACATACACACAAACACACATACATATACTACAGTATAAATATTGGGAATATTTTTAACAGGTGGTTTAGAGAAAAGTTATCATTTAGATCTTATAAAAATATTAACTCTACAAAGTTCATTCATAAAAAAAGATAAATTTCATTAACAATGAGGCATCATTTCTTACCCATATAGTTGGCCAAAACACTGAGCGATGTTGAGCATGTTGAGGCGTGGATAGATGTGAAATTTCTCTCATATCATATAAATTGTCACTGTGTTTTCAGAATAGTTTGCTGTCACTTTACAATGTCTATTCTAAAAATAAACCACAAATGAAGAATTCTACTTGAATGCATATATCATAGATACTCAGGAACTCCTTGGACCGTGAAATATCTCTAGGCATGTTTCTAACAACTTCTTTTGAAGGAGCTAGAAAATATAATATTTATCATGACCAATTGAAGTTCCTTTCAGAAATGTATAATATTTTTCTTAGTGCTTGAATATTTTTAAAATATAATTCATCTCTATTAATAAATAATCATCTAGCTAGATTCACTTATCAATAGATGCCAAAAGTCAATAAAATTTAAAAACCTTTCCTGCACAGAACTCTCAGAAAACTGAAATTCAAAAGAGCTTAGTATCCTGAAAAAACACTCAAAACACACACTTGCTTATCATAAAGAGAATGGATAATCATTTGTGTTAAATCAATTACACATAAATACCATACAGCAATGAAGATCCCTAGACTTCATGAATATGAATCAACCTGGGTGAATCTCTACCATGTTCAAGGAGAGAACCCAAAGAAGGGACTACAAAGAGCATGGTTCTTTTACATAACATTCAAAATGAAGCAAAACTTAAGAATAGATTCTCTAACAATAGAGTACTGCTAGAAAACTTAGCATGAAATTCAATATAGTTGTCTTCTTTGATGAGGAAGGAAAATATTGGTTGAAAACAGAAATTCAGTAGCATTAATTTACTTTTCCATTCTGTACCTCAGGGCCTCCTTCACAGGTATATGGTCCCAATCAATTGCACAGGGTCTTGGGGTCAGATGCACTCCATGCTAGGTTTAGAGGTCTGCTACTGCTGTCTTGAAATAATTAATATTTTCACTTTAGTTTTGTTCGTGGAGTGCAATGTAACAAGAAGCATGCATGCACGTGGTCAGAGGAGATATGTACAGTATGCACTTCTGCCACTGTTCTTTGCTACTCAGTAGCGTACAACCCACATGAAGCCCCTTGAGCACAGAATTCTGCTGGACTGGCAAAGGGGAATTTGGTTAGATTCACAGTGTGTGCAAAGGGAGGCTGTCAATTCTATGACAAAGTGTGTGCTCTTGCAGTCCGGAGAGGCCATGCTTTGAGTCCAAGTTAGAACTTGCTTCAAATATAGAAAAGTGGCAAGGACATTCTCAAAAAGCCAGGAACAAACACAAACTCTATTCTGTCTCCTATTCTTCTTGTGGCATCAGGCAACCACTTAGGCTGAAAATGACGCCATAGAAGGGCTGGGGATGAGAGGACAACCTGTGGTTCCTGTTCATTGTGTGCCTTCCTTACTCATCAGTGAGCTGAAGGTACAGTGTTGCTAGAATATGTCCAGATCAAGAAGCGAAATAAAGTCAGCTGAGTTCATTGTGTGCAGCACACTTCCTCTGTTTTGGTAAGAATGCAATAGATACTTATGCATGTGCTACCAAATAACAGCTTGTGTAATTTCAGCAATTCTCAATACATGTTAACTGCTCAGATATTGGAGTTCAAAATTGGCATTGCACAATATAAAGATAAAAATGGAAAACCATGCCAGTGACTAAATATTTTCATTTTTCCTTACTTAGAATGACATCAAAAAGAAATTTATTTTTAAAGACATGACAAGTTGAGAAAGAGTAAAGGAAAAGGGGAAGAACAGCTTTATATTTTAGTACTGTTAACAGTGCTATGAAATTGACGAACTTTTTCTGGAAAGAGTCAAATAGTAAATATTTTCAGCCCTGCGAGTTATATAAATTCTGTTGCAATAACTCAATTCTGCCATTGTAGCAAAAAAAAGCAGGCACACACAATACATAAATGAATGGGTACAGCTATTTTCCAATAAAACTTTATTTATAAAAACAAGTGGCAAGTGGGATTTGGCCCATGGACCATAGTTAGTCCATGGATGTGCTAAAGTAAGAAGTCCACTATAAGACTTCTTAGTAATTCCAACAACATAAGGGGAAACTCTCCTAAAACCTTACGATTTTTTAAGAACATTTCTGAGTTTCAGGCTATGTGGGCATTTGCATGATGCTGGACAGTAATTGTAGGCATTATATCTATGGCAATATTTTCAGTGTTTGGGAGTTACAGACGAAGGGATTGACTCAGGTAGTTCCAATGTGGGTAATTTAGGCTGTCTTCATGCTGCTTTTTGGGCAAAATATAGGAAAAATACTAGCAGTCTAGTAATATAGAATTTCTGTTTCTAGTAGCTGTGGGATTATAACTTTCTGAGAATTGTTTCTCTTTTTAAAAAAGACTTGAGAAAGTCACCCACAGCTTGGCCAGTAGCATGAATGTTTGATTCCCTCCAGCTTCAGAATCTAGACACTTTCTGCTTCTGTCATTTTAGTTCTACAGAAATACTGCAGTGTGATAGGAATACTGCATGCGGAGATCGAGATTCAGGGTAATAAATCTTTATGCCTAGTATAGAGTTTTGCTTTTGCCAAGGGGAAGAGTAAAACATATGGGTGTGTAAAACTCACCACTGGAAGCATCAACTGTTCGTTTTTTTTTCTTTAGGAATTCAGATCTGATGAAAGGGTCAATGAAGAAATGATGTTTTGATTTCCCAACAGGATTACCCAACATTTCTTTTGACAGTATTTGTCAGCTACTTCTTTCCTAAAGGTTTCTGGTGGCCAGATCAAGTCTGGTTTAGCCAAAATTTTTCTATAATATGTTTGGTGTTACCCCATGGGTTTTAGCTAAACAGTATCTATCTTGTGCAAGAGAGGCTCGTCAGGGCAACTTCCTGAACAATAAGCTGAGATGATCATTGGGGAGAGGGATTAATGAAGGATTGTTACAGAAATAAATAAAAAATCTGCATCAGAGCAACAACTCCAACTCTTCCAGGGACATTTCAACCAGACACTGAAATTTCCAAAGTGCTCATAAATCAACTTTTAATATACTGTGGGATACATAGAGGAGGCTGTCCCTATATTTCTTTTTTGGAAGTTTTAGGCATTATGTTTTTCAGTGCGAAGATGCTTTAACCTTTCTAAGTTCAATAAAACAGAGATATATATAAGTACTGCTAACAAATTGACTAGGCCGATTTTGAAATGTAGACTTAAAATGTAAAAACATGAGACCTGAACCTTGCTCAGAGTAGGATTCTGCACGGACATCAGCTAAGATTCCAGTATGACTAATATCTTGACTTACACTTATAAAAAGCTTCCCACTACATCAAAATGGGCCCTCAGATTTTCCATAAGACCTATGAGCTGTTCCTCCCAGCTGTGAGCTACCCCAGCCGTCCAGACCAAAATGAAGATGTTAGCCAAGCCCAATATAAGTAATGTTGTGGTGGTGGATGGTGTTCGCACTCCATTTTTGCTGTCAGTCACTTCATATAAAGACCTGATGCCACATGATTTGGCTAAAGCAGCACTTACGAGTTTGATGCATTGGACCAGCATCCCGAAAGAAGTAGTTGATTCTGTCATCTTTGGCACAGTTATTCAGGAAGTGAAAACAAGCAATGTGGCTAGAAAGGCTGCCCTTGGAGCTGGCTTCTCTGACAAGACTCCTGCTTGCACTGTCACCATGACTTACATGTCTGCCAACCAAGCCATGACCACAGGTGTTGGATTGACTGCTTCAGGCCAGTGTGATGTGATCATGGCAAGTGGTGTCAAGTTGATGTCCGATGTCCCTATTCGTCACTCAGGGAAAATGAGATAACTGGTGCTTGATCTCAACAAGGCCAAATCTGTGGGCCAGCGACTATCTTTAATCTCTAAATTCTGATTGAATTTCCTAGCACTTGAGCTCCCTGAAGTTACTGAGTTCTTTACCAGTGAGACCATGGGCCACTCTGCAGACCGGCTGGCCACTGCCTTTGCTGTTTCTCAACTGGAACAGGATGAAAAAACACTCTCACAGTTTGGCCAAGAAGGCACAGGATGAAGAACTCCTTTCTGATGTCGTATCCTTAAAAGTACCAGGAAAAGATACAGTTACCACAGATAATGGCATCTGTCCTTCCTCACTGGAACAGGTGGCCAAACTAACATCTGCATTCATCAAGCCCTGCAGCACAGTGGCAACTGTAAACTCTTCTCTCTTGACTGATGGCTCATCTGCAATGTTGATTATGGAAGAGGAAAAGGCTCTGGCCAGGAGTGATAAGCCAAAGGCATATTTGAGGGATTTTATGTGTGTGTCTCAGGATTCAAAAGATCAACTATTACTTGGACCAGCATATGCTACTCCAAAAGTTCTAGAAAAGGCAAGATTAACTATGAATGATATTGATGCTTTTGAATTTCGTGTAGCTTTCTCAGGTCAGATTTTGGCAAATTTTAAAGCCATGGATTCTGACTGATTTGCACAAAACTACATGGGTAGAAAAACCAAGGTTGGATTGCCTCCTTTGGAGAAGTTTCATAACTGGGGTGGATCTCTGGGACACCCGTTTGGAGCCACTGGCTACAGGTTGGTCATGGCAGCTGCCAACAGATACTGGCCTCCTCCTTCTGTAAGGAAGGAAGAGATACTGACCTTCCAACAGATACTAGCCTTCCTCCTTCCGTAAGGAAGGAAGGAGGCCAGTATGGATTAGTGGCTGCCTGAGCAGCTGGAGGACTGGGCCATGCTATGATTGTGGAAACTTATCCAAAATAATACATCCAGAAGAAATGATCAGAAGTTTCTGTGCAACACTCACACTAGGCAAGACCATTTCAATGCATTACTAAATGACGTTTATCATTTAGCTCCTCTAAGGAAAATAATTCTTATGGCCTTCTGTTAAATGCTTTGCTCTTTAGCCTTGCCAGTGTTCTGACTTTTTCAATAATCACAGTTTACTACTCTTTCAGGGACTTCAAAGCCATCAGAATCTCACACAGAGATGTGTAGGAGGTAGTTTTTAGTCTCTATTGTCACTAAAGACTAAGGGAGTGTTTGCAATCAGAAAAGCGGTCAGCTGAGTTTTGGAAATCAGCTTTGCAATCTTCACAAATTATACTTTTTCCTATCTGTGTCCTAAAGATAAGTGTTCTCTATAAAATACAAATGAATGTGCCTAAATTAACTTAATTATGGAAAAATAATTCAGAATCTAAACATCACTGAAAGCTTATTAAAAAAAGTTTAGATACATAAATATCATGGTGGTCAACTTTAATAAAGTGGAGAAATATTAGAAAAAATGTAAAATCACACACTATATATATTAAAGTTGTATACATATGTAATTTATATATAAGTTTATATATAAGTTGATATATATGTACAGGTCAAATATGTATGTTTACATATACTTATATATACTTTTATATAATATATAAATGAATATCCACCTCCATATTTAAATTACATCTTTAGGCTGGGCACAGCAGCCCATGCCTGTAAATCTCAACACTTTGGTAGGCCAAGGTGGGTGGATTGCTGGAACTCAGGAATTTGAGACCAACCTGTGCAACATGGCAAAACCCCATCACTACCAAAAATACAAAAATTATTCAGGCATGGAAGCTTGTGGTCCCAGCTCCTCAAGGCAGAAAGTGAGCTATGAGGATTGCTAGAGTCCCAGAGGTCAAGGCTGCAGTGAGCCCAGATCACACCACTGCACTACAGCCTGAACCACAGAGCAAGATCCTGTCTCAAATAAATAAATAAAATACAACAAAATATATTACATCTTCATATATGTACCTGGTTTTGTTTAGTAAAGTTATTGTATATATGTACATAGTAACATATACAATATACTTATATATCACTGTATTAGTCCATTTTCATACTGTTATAAAGAAATACCTGAGACTGGGTATTTTATAAAGGAAAGAGGTTTAATGACTCAAAGTTCTGCATGACTGGGGAGGCCTCAAGAAACTTACAATCATGGTGGAAGGCGAAGGGAAAGCAAGGCCTCCCCTTCTCAGGAGGGAGAGAAAGCAAGGAAGTGCCACACTTTTGAACCATCTGATCTCATGAGAATTCCCTCACTATAACAAGAACAGCAAAGGCAAAACCTGCCCCTGTGATCCAATCACCTTCCACCAGGCCCCTCCCTGGACATATGAGGATTACAATTCCAGATGAGATTTGTGTGGGGACACAGAGCAAAACCCTATCAATTATATATAATTACATTATTTATATATAAACTTGTATACATATACACAAAAAATTTATATGTATATATACTTGTATATATATAAACATACATTTACACATTTACATAAAGACTTGTATAAATATAAACTGATATACAGATGGTCTTTGACTTAGGATGGTTCCATTTACAATTTCTGGCCTTTATAGTGGTGTGAGAAAAATATGCATGCAGTAGAAAGTGCTGTTTTCCTCTCTTGCCAGGATGGACAGCAGCAAGGACCCAGCTCCAACTCAGCCAGGCAATCACAAGGGTTCACAGTCAACACTCTACAGTGTTCTGTGTTGCCAGAGATGTTTGCTCCATGATAGGCTATGTAAGTGCTCTGAGCACGTTTAAGGGAGGCTGGGCTAAGCTATGATGTTTGGTAGGTTAGGTGTATTCAATTGATTTTCAAATTATGATATTTTCAACTTGCTATGGATTTATTGGGATATAACCCCATCATAAGTTAAGGAACATTTGTACATAAACTTGTATTAATATGTATATATATGTGCATATGATACATATATATAACTTGAATCTATGCATATTTTATATGTTTGAGAACATTTATGTATATATTTTTATATTAATACATACATTTATATAAACATTTAACATACACAGTTGACCCTTGAACAACACAGAGGTAAGGGACAACTCACCATCCCACTCCCACATGTAGTTGAAAATCCATATAAATCTTGTAACTCTCCCAAAACTTAACTATTAATAGCCTACAGTTGACTGGAAGCCAGTCAATTAACACACATTTTGTATAATATATGCATTATATACTGTATTCTTACAATAAAGTAAGCTATAGAAAAGACCCTAGAAGAAAACCTAGGCAAAACCATTCAGGACAAAGGCATAGGCAAGGACTTCATGACTAAAACACCAAAAGCATTGGCAACAAAAGCCAAAATAGACAAATAGGACCTAATTAAACTCCAGAGCTTCTGTACAGCAAAAGAAACAATCATTAGAGTGAACTGGCAACCAATAGAATGGGAAAAACTTTTTGCTCTCTACCCATCTGACAAAGGGCTAATATCCAGAAACTACAAAGAATTAAAACAGATTTACAAGAAAAAAACAAACAAACCCATCCAAAAGTAGGAGAAGGATATGAACAGACACTTTTCAAAGGAAGACATATATGAGGCCAACAAACATGAAAAAATGCTCATCAGCACTGATTATTAGAGAAATGCAAATCAAAACCACATTGAGATGCCACCTGATGCCAGTTAGAATGGCGGCGACCATTAAAAAATCTGAAGACAACAGATGCTGGAGAGGATGTGGAGAAATAGGAACACTTTTACACTGTTGGTGGGAGTGTAAATTCGTTCAACCATTGTGGAAGACAGTGTGGCACTTCCTCAAAGACCTAGACATAGAAATTCCATTTGACCCAGCAATCCCATTACTGGGTATATACCCAAAGGATTATAAATCATTCTATTATAAAGACACATGCACACGTATGTTCATAGTGGCACTGTTTACAATAGCAAAGACCTGGAACCAACCCAAATGCCCATCGATGACAGACTGGACAAGGAAAATGTGGCTCATATACACCGTGGAATACTATGCAGCCATAAAAAAGATGAGTTCGTGTCCTTTGTAGGGACATGGATGAATCTGGAAACCATCATTCTCAGCAAACTGACACAAGAACAGAAAATCAAACACCGCATGTTCTCACTCATAGGCAGGTGTTGAACAATGAGAACACATGGACACAGG
>CAUYQU010002868.1:0-44527 GCA_963574635.1 Cheracebus regulus
CGGTTTAAAATTTTATCCACTACCTCCCAACCACTTATTTTTGCTTTTATTTGTTTTGGGCGCTGGGGGGGGGTTGGGGGGGTGGGATAAGGTCTGGTTCTGTTGCCCAAGCTGGAGTGCAGTGATGTGATCTTTGCTCGCTGCAACCTCGGTCTCCCAGGCTCAAGCTATCCTCCCACTTCAGCTTTCTAAGTAGCTGGGACTACAGGCATGTACCACCATGCCTGGCTAATTTGTTTTTTAAGATAATAGTCATCCTAATGATTGTGAGGTAGTATTTTCTAGTTTTGATTTACATTTCTGCAGTAATTAAGTTATGTGGGACATTTTCTTCATGTGTTTATTGGTCATTTGTATATCTTTGGAGAATTGTCTATTTCAGCACTTTGCCCATTTTTGAATTGAGTTTTTTGTTTCTTTGTTATTGAGTTTTAGTTCTCTATATATTCTGGATATTAATCAGATATATAATTCACAAATATTTTTCTGCCATCCTATGGGTTGCCTTTTTACTCTGTTGATAATTGTCTTTTGATGTATAAATTCAAATTTTTTTTGAGGTTTCAATTCGTTTATTTTGTAGGTTTGTGTCTTTGGTGTCACATCCAAGAAATTATTGCCAAATCCAATATTTTGAAGTCCGTCCGTCCGTCCTTCTTTCTTTCTTTCTTTCTTTTTCTTTCTTTCTTTCCTTCCTTCCTTCCCTCCCTCCCTTCCTCCCTCCCTCCCTCCCCCTTTTTTTGGGACTGGGTCTCACTATGTAGCCAAAGCTAGTCTAGAACCTTTTTTTTTGAGAAAGAGTCTCACTTTGCTGTCTTCCAGGCTACAGTGCATCGGCGCAATAGCTCATTGCAATCTCCACCTCCTGGGTTCAAGCAAACCTCCCTCAGCCTCCCAAGTAGCTGAGATTGTAGGCACACACCACGCCTGGCTAATGTGTGTATTTTTAGTAGAGACGGGGTTTCACCATGTTGGCCAGGTTGATCTCAAACTCCTAACCTCAAGTGATCTACCCGCCTTGGCCTCTCAAAGTGCTGGACTTACAGGCGTGAGCTACCTTGCCCAGCCTGGTCTTGAACTTCTGGCTTCAAGTGATCCTCCTGCCTCAGCCTCTCAGAGTGCCAGCATTACAGGCATGAGCCACCTGCCCAGCCAAATGTTGTGAAGCTTTTGCCCTGTTTTCTTCTTTTATTTTTATTTTTAAAGATGGGGTTTCACCATGATGGCCAGGCTGGTCTTGAACTCCTGACCTCAGGTGATCCACCCACCTCGGCCTCCCAAAGTGCTAGAATTATAGGCATGAGCCACCGTGCCTGGCCCTGTTTTCTTCTAAGAATTTTATAGTTTTAGGTCTTTGATCCATTTTGAGTTAATTTTTGTATATGATGTGAGGTAAGGGTCCAACTTCATTCTTTTGCTTGTGAATATCCAGTTTCTCCAGTGCTACTTATTGAAAAAGACTGTCCTTTCCCCATTGAATGGTCTTGGCACCCTTGTGAAAAATCATTCAACTATATATGCCAGGTTTTATTTCTGGGCGGTTTGTTCTAGTCTATATATGTTTATGCCAGTACCATACTGTTTTGATTTTTGCAGTATTGTAGTTACTTTTGAAATCAGGACGTAAGTTCTCTAGGTTTGTTCTTTCTCAACATTGTTTTCACGGCTATTCAGGGTGCCTTGAGATTTCATATAAATTTTAGGAAGGTTGTTTTTTTTTTAGACCGAGTTTCCCACTATTGCTGCCCAGGCTGGAGTGCAGTGGTGCAATCTTGGCTCACTGCAACCTCTGCCTCCCAGGTTCTCCTGCCTCAGCCCCAGCTAGCTGGGATTATAGGCATTCACCACCATGCCTGGCCAATTTTTGTATTTTTAGGAGAGATGGGGTTTCACCATGTTGGCCAGGCTGATCTCGAATTCCTGACCTCAGTTGAGCCGCTGCACCTGGCCATGAATTTTAGGAAGGGGTTTTGTGTTTCTGCAAAACACATCATTGGGATTTTGATAGGGATTGCGTTGATTCCATAGATTGCAGTGGATAGTATGGTATTTTAAAAATATTATATTCTAATCCATGAGCATGTAATGTGTTTCCATTTACTTATGCCTTAATTTATTTAGCACTGTTTTAAAATTTTCATTGTACAAGTATTTTACTCCTTGGTTAATTCCTAAGTATTTTATTCTTTTTGATGCTATTATAAATGGAATTGTTTTTGTAATTTCCTTTTCAGATTGTTCATTGTTAGTATATAGAATTGCATCTGATATTTGGTTGTTGACTTTGTATCCTGTTACTTTGCTGAATTTATTAGTTCTAACAGTTTTGTTTTGAAAAATCTTTAGGGTTTTCTACATCTAAGATCATATCACCTGTGAACAGAGATAATTTTACTACTTCTTCCTAATTTGGAAGACTTTTATTTCTTTTCTTTTTTTTTTTTAAAAGACAGGGTATTACTCTGTTGCCTAGGCTGGAGTGCAGTGCTGGAATCATGGCTCACTGCAGCCTTGAACCCTTGGGCTCAAGTGATCTTCCTGCCTTAGCCTCCTGAATAGTTATGACTACAGGCATGTGCTATCTTGCCTGGCTAATTTTTAAATTATTTTGTAGAGATGGAGGTCTTGCTTTGTTGTCCAGGTTGGTCTCGAACTGGCCTCAAGTGATTCTTCTGCCTTGGCCTCCCAAAGTGGTGGGATTACAGGGATGAATCACTGTGCCTGGCCCTTGTATTTCTTTTTCTTGACTAAAATTCCTCTGGTTAGAACTTCCAGTACTATATTGAGTAGAATTGGTGAAAGCAGGGATCCTTTCTTATTCCTGATCTTAGAGGAAAAGCTTTCAATCTTCCACCATTGATTATGATGTTCATTGTGTTTTTCATATATGACTTTTATTAGGTTGAGGTAGTTTTGTTTTTTTCAGTGTTTTTATCATGAAGGTGTGTTAAATTTTGTCAAGTCCTTTTTTCTGCATCATTTGAGATAATGAAACTTCTTTCCTGCTGAAGAATGTTGCCTGGTATGATCTCTCTGGATACCAAAGCAGAAGATGTTTTTTTCCTTCATTAGTTAATGTGAAATATTACATTGTTCAGCTTTTGTATGTTGAACCATGCTTGCATTCCAGGAATAAATCCCACTTGATCATGGTATATAATCCTTTTAATATGCTGCTGAATTTGTTAATATTTTGTTGAGGATTTTTACATTAATGTTCATAAGGGATGTTGGTCTGTAAGTTTCTTTTCTTTTCTTTTCTTTTCTTTTCTTTTCTTTTCTTTTCTTTTTGTAGTATCTTGGTGACATGACCTTTAATATGGAAAACTCTAATGAATCCACAAAAAACTATTAGAGCCAATAGATAAATTCAGAAAGTTGCAGGATACTAGATCAGCATTCAAAATTTAATTGTATTTCTGTACACAGCAGTGAATGAAATTAAAACAATTCCATTTTTATTTATTTATATTTTTTGTGACAGAGTCTCTGTTGCCCAGGCTGGAGTGCAGTGGCGCAGCCTCGGCTCACTGCAACTTCCGTCTCCCAGGTTCAAGCAATTCTCCTGGCTCTGCCTCCTGAGTAGCTAGGATTTCAGGTACAGGCTACCACACCCGGCTAATTTTGGTATTTTTAGTAGAGATGGAGGTTTCACCGTGTTGGCCAGGCTGGTATTGAACTCCTGACCTCAGGTGATCCGCCTGCCTTGGCCTTACAAAGTGCTGGGATTACAGGTGTGAGCTGCCGCACCCAGCCTTATTTATTTATTTTTGAGACAGGGTCTCGCTCTGTTGCCTAGGCTGGAGTGCAGTGGTGTGATCTCTGCTCACTGCAACCTCCGCCTCCTGGGTTCAAGTGACTCTCCTGCCTCAGCCTCCCAAGTAGCTGGGATTACAGGTGCCTGCCACCACGCCCAGCTAATTTTTGTATTTTTAGTAGAGACAGGGTTTCACCATGTTGGCCATGATGGTCTTGATCTCTTGACCTTGTGAGCCACCATGCTCAGCCAAAACAATTCCATTTATGATAGCAACAAAAATGAATGCTTAGGAGTAAATTTATATGAGGAATTGTAACACTTGGATACTGAAAACTGTAAGACATTGTTGAAAGATATTTAAGAAGGTATAAATAAAAGGAAAGATACCCTGTGTTTATGGATTGAAAGATGTAAAATCTTTAAAATGGCAGTACTTCCCAAAGTGTTCTACAGATTCTAATGCCATATTTAACAAAATTCCATCTGGCTTTGTTGCAGAAATTGACAAGCTACAAGCCTGGCCAACATGATGAAACCCCATCTCTAGTAAAAATTCAGAAATTAGCCAGGTGTGGTGGTGCACGCCTATAATCCTAGCTAACCGGGAGGCTGAGGCATTAGAATCGCCTGAACCTGGGAGGCAGAGGTTGCAGTGAGCGGAGACCGTGCCACTGCACTACAGCCTGGGTGACAGAGCAAGACTGTGTCAAAAGAAAAAAGAAAGAAATTGACAAGCTATTATAAAAGCCGTATAGAAATACAGGGGACCCAGAATAGCCAAAACAGTCCTGGAAAAGAGCAAAGTTAGCTGGGGGTAGTGCCTCACATCTGTAATCCCAGCTACTCAGGTGGCTGAGACAGAAGGATCACTTGAGGCCAGGAGTTTGAGACCAGCCTGAGCAACATGGTGATACCCCATCTCTATTATTTAAAAAATTTTTTAAAGGAACAAAGTTAGAGTACTCACAGTAACTAAATTCAACACTTAGAACAAAGCTACAGTAATGAAGACAGTGTGGTATTTGCGTAAGTATAGATACAGATCAATGGAATAGAATCAAGAGTTCTACACTGTTCTTTCCTGGAACAGCATGGAGTGCCCATATTTCAGGTACTTGCTTAGATGTAGGGAATTATGGTTGCTGTTGTATTTTGTTCTTTTTGTGTTTTTTAATTTTTTTGTCTGCTCAATAAGCTTTCATGTCCACCTTCTGGTAATGATCTTATCCCCTGGCCACTAGGGTGGGCAGTTAACATTCTTTAAAAGTTTTATTGTGAAATATAAGATACATATAGAAAAATGTATAAAACATGAATATGCAGTTTAACGGTAGCCTGGTTCTCTTAGGTTAGGAGCCTACACAAGTTTTGGTTTCAGGCTTAACACTGTTTAGCTTCGTACTCCATTTCACCTATAAGAGCAATTGCTGAAAACAGTGTAAAGCTTTCTATAGTATTACCTGGTTATTGGCTTTGGATTCCTCAGACAAGAACTGTTTGGACCAAACTATATGGCTCAAAAGAGCCAAGGTTCTTCTTGCTCTTTTAGGTCCTTCATACTCTGTCATAAAGAGAATAATACAAGCAGGCAGGAAGAGCAAGAGCGATTTAAAAGTGAGTAAAAGCAGGGAGGGTTGTTGAACTCTTCCTTTGTAATGAGACCTGAACATTTTAGTGCAGCTTTTGGTTGAACTGGGCAAATACACTTCTGCCAGAATAAACAGGAAGAAAGCATCCTCCTACATGCTAACAACATGCCCTCAGAAAGGAGCTGAACCTGCTGGCTAATCACTCCGGAAAAAAAACAGCATAACAGTAATTATGCCAAAACCAAAATTATCCTTCTTTCTGGCATAGCAGATGTGCTTTGGCATCTAGAGAGGATCCTATTAGCCAATGTTCTTCAGCAGAAGAAAGTTTTATTATTTTGGGGAGCATTTGGTGGCTAACATCCTAACTGATCCTTTGGAATAAAGTCTAACTAAAAACGAAAAATTCTCTAGGGACAATTAATTTCTTTTACAATGGGTATAGACCTTTAGTACCTCCAGCTCCTTAATCTTCCAGCCCAAGGTTATCTGGTTAACCATTGCCAAATACAAAAGGAGAAATATTATATGATTCCATCTATATAAAATATCTAGAATAGACACATACATTGAGATAAAAAGATTAGAAGTCACTGAGGGGTCGGGGAAATGGGGAGTTATAGCTTAATGGGTACAGAGTTCCTGTCTGGTATCATGAGAAAGATGGTGGTGATGATTGCACATTGTGAATGTAATCAATGCCATTGTATGCTTAAAATGGTTAAAATGGCCAATTTTATGTTATATGTATTTTACCACAATTTTTTAAAAACCTAGATATTCTGTCACAGTTATGGAAACTAGAAGTCTGAAATCAAGGTGTCAACAGGATTGGTTTCTTTTTGGAGACTGAGAAAGAATCTGTTCCAAGCCTCTCTCCTAGTTTATGGTGGTACTGGCAATCCTAGAAGCTTTTTGGGTTATAGATGCATCACTCCATTCTCTGCCTCCATCTTCATATGGCATTCTCCTCTCTATGTCTCAGTGTCTCCGCTTACCTCTTATAAGTACACTAATCATATGGGGTTAGGGCTTACCCTAATCCAGTATGACCTCATCTTAAATTGATAACATCTGCAAAGTCCTGGTCACATTCACGGGTTCCAGGTCAACATGAAATTTTGGAGGACTCTGTTTAACCTAGTACAGGGCACTGCCATGGATAAAATCTTCTGGGAAATCGGAAGGACACTGACAACAAGAAGATCCCCAGAAATGCCACATTTTATATGGGATATGTGGAGGGAGAGGAATTCAATTTGCAGACTGAGCATCTTGAATTGTTAGAGAGGTAGAAGAAAAATAGGAGAGAGGAGTGTATGCCACTGAACCCAAGGGGGAGGGAAAACTTGAAGAGGGATGTAGTGATCAGTGGTTTTAAGCACAGCAGAAAGGTCAAGAAAGATAAAGACTAAAAACTGTTCATGGAGTTTGGCAATATGGAGATTGGTGTTCTTGGTGAGAACAGTTACATTAGAGTGCTAGTTAAAAAGCCAAATTGCAGCGTGTTATGAATCTTGGTTTTGCATGCCTTCAAATTGAGAGGCAGCAGTCTATTGGCAAAGCTGTCTTTTTAGTCTCCCTTTTTGACTCACCACCTAGAATCTGTTATTAACATTTTACTATACTTGCTTTATCACAAACCTATTCTTACCACATACATATTCTATCAATCCATCCCTTTTTTTTGAAAGATACATTTCAAAGTAAATTGCAGACATCAGGATACTTCTCCCTAAACACTTCAGCATATAAACTATTAAGTGGATTTCGATATTTGTTTAGTTTTTTTCTTTTAAAGTAAAATTTTCATAGAAATGCACATATCATTTTTTTTCTTTTTTTTTTCTTGCCCATCACTTCACAATTTTATGACTGACAGAAATGCACACATCTTAAGTATACATTTGGTGAATTTTGACAAATGCATACACCTGTGTAACCCAAACCCCTATCAGGGTATAGAATACTATTATTACCCCAGAAAGTTCCTTCACGCCCTTTCCCAGGCAATTTCCACCTCCACAGGCAACCACTGTCTTGATGTTTTCTACCATATGTTAGTTTTGCCTATTTTAGAACTTGATATAAGTGAATTTACACTGTTTCTACTCTTTTATGCCTGGCTTTTCCTCAGCATGTTTTTGAGATTCATACATGTATAAATTCATACATGTAGTAGTTTTTTCTTTTCTATTATTGAGTCCATTGTATGAATATACCACAGATTGTTTCTTTTTTGTTTTTGTTTTATTTTGTTTGTTTGTTTCTTTGAGTCATAGTCTTGCTCTTTCATCCAGGCTGGAGTGCAATGGTGCCATCTTGGCTCACTGAAAACTCTGCCTCCCAGGTTCAAGTAGTCCTCCTGCCTCAAACTCCCGAGTAGCTAGGATTACAGGCACCCATCACCACATCCAGCTAATTTCTGTATTTTTAGTAGAGATGGGGTTCCACCATGATGGCCAGGCTGATCTCGAACTTCTGACCTCAAGTGATCCGCCGGCCTTGGCCTCCCAAAGTGCTAGGATTACAGGCGTGAGCCACTGCACCTGACCTAAATTATTATTATTATTATTATTATTATTATTATTATTATTATTATTTTTTGAGACAGAGTCTCTCTGTGTCACCCAGGCTGGAGCGCGTTGGTGTGATCTCAGCTCACTGCAATTCCGCCTCCTAGGTTCAAGCAATTCTCCTGCCTCTGCCTCATTACAGGTGCCTGCCACCAAGCCCGGCTAATTTTTGTATTTTTAGTAGAGATAGGTTTCGTCATGTTGGCCAAGCTTGTCTTGAACTCCTGATTTCAGGTGATCCAACCACCTCAGTCTCCCAAAGTGCTGGGGTTGTTTTCAGTTTTTGGCTATTAAGAATAAATCAACAGTGTTTGTTTTCTTGACTCTTAAATGCCTGTCTTATGGCGCTAGGCAGAGAAAAGCTAATTATTAAATATTGCTTGACTGAAATGTGAACCATATTCTCCCCTAACTTATCTCAGAAATCACTACTATTTAATAATATTAAGTTTGTGTTTATATGTAATTTTTTTTTTTTGAGATAGAGTCTCGATCTGTCGCCAGGCTGAAGTGCAGTGGTGCAATCTCGGCTCACTGCAATCTCCACCTCCCATGTTCAAGCGATTCTCCTGCCTCAGCCTCCCATATATATGATTTTAAAATGACCCCACTTTGATTAAAATGACCATCCCTGAAAGTGAAGCCAAAAGGAAGGAATCCTCCTAGCCTGCTCTGCCATGACTTGGGCTTTAAATGGACCTGTTTTCAATACTGATATTCAGGTCACCTGTAGTTTTTATGTCATCCAAATTTTTTTTTTTTTTTTTTTTTTTTTTTTTTTATAGAGACAGGGTTTCACCATGTTGGCCAGGCTGGTCTCGAACTCCTGACCTCAGGTGATCTGCCTGCCTCGGCCTCCGAAAGTGCTGGGATTACAGGCATGAGCCACCGTGCCCGGTCCCAAATGTTTTATGTTTTATTGATTTTGATGGAGAATCAAAAGACTCTGTTGTGTCTAAAGTATACACGTGCACCTTGACAAGGAGACTGAACATTGAGACATGTCAGGGAGCTGATACTCAGGAACTGGATCAGTATAGTGAAACTGGGTTCTTGTTGAGAGGACAATGATAACCCCACTCACATGCACTGAGATTAGCAGGTCTAGGCTCCTCCACCCCTATATGGGCCTAGTGGCTGGTGGCCAGATTAAAAACAAAGAGCATTTCTGGTTGCTTTGGATGTGAAGAAAACGAAGTTTTTTGAGTCAGGGTCTTTGTATTCAGTTTTCTGTCTCTTCACATTCTTTTTTTGTTTTGCTTTTTTTGACAGGGTCTGGCTCTGTAGCCCAGGCTGGAGTGCAGTGGGGACACGATCATAGCTCGCTGCAACCCCTGCCTTCCAGGCTCAAGCCATCCTCCCACAGTAGCTGGATCTATAGGTTCATGCCACCACAGCCTCCCCAGTAGCTGAGTCTATGGGCTCATGCCACCACACCTGGCTGATGTTTTTCTATTTTTTGTAGAGACAGGGGTTTTACTGTGTTGCCCAGGCAGGTCTCAAACTCCTGGGCTCAAGCAATCTGCCCGCCTCAGCCTCTCAAAGTACTAGGATTAGTGGCTTGAGCCACCGCACCTGGCTGTGTCTTCACATTCTAAAATAACTCTGTAGGGAATGTTCCAGAGGGCCCTCCACAGCAAGGAAAATCAAGTGTGTGTCTTCTGCAACTTAAGCTTAGGTGCCTTTTCAGCTGCTCATTTGCAAACACTGTGTGTTTAGCTGAGCTTAGCTGTTTGGGGCATAGGTATAATAGTATGGCCTATTGGTTTCTCCAGATAGAAAACCTTTTCAGCATCTGAACTGGCGGACCCTCTGTGGAAAAGAAAGATTTCTGAAGGTATCAGCCAGTTCCAAAGGGAGGTGGATTAGATGATGAGAGGTTAATTGGCTATGATCAAGGAAGATGTTTGCATCTGGGGAAACAGCTTTGGGGCAGAGATGATTTTATTTTTTATTGATTTTTTTTTTGAGATGGAGTCTTGCTCTGTTGTACAGGTTGAAGTGCAGTGTGGTATGATTTCAGCTCACTCTAAGCTCCGCCTTGTGAGTGATTTTCGTGCCTCAGCTTCCCAAGTAGCTGGAATCAGGCGCCTGCCACCATGCCCAGCTAATTTTTTGTAGTTTTAGTAGAGACAGGGTTTTACCATGTTGTCCAGGCTAGTCCCAAACTCCTGACCTCAGGTGATCCGCCTGCCTTCACCTCTCAAAGTGCTGGGCTTACAGGCATGAGCCACTGTGGCCAGCCACAGAGATGATTTTAAATGGCCACTTGGGTAGGGCTTCTTATGGAGAAGACCTTTAGGTGGGGTTATGACCTAGGGAGTTAGCAACTGGGCAGTTCTGACAATAAAGGGGTAGCTTTGCAGGTAATAGGACTTTATAGCCCAAGTTTAATTGTTGTATCCCCTTTCTCCAGGAGTTGTTTGTATATAATATTTCTTCTGTTTTGTTTTTGAAATGGGTCTTGCTCTGTCACCTGGCTGGAGTGCAGTGATGCAATCATGGCTCACTGCAGCCTCAACCTCCCACACTGAAGCGAACCTCTTGCCTCTGCCTCCCGAATAGCTGGGACTGACCACAGGCATACACCAGTGATATGGTTTGGTCGTGACCCCACCCAAAATTTCATCCTGAATTGTAATCCAAATTGTAATCCTCATGTGCTGGGGAAGAGACCTGGTGGGAGGTGACTAGATGTCCTTTTAAACAATCCTTAAAGAGAACTATACTCTAGTCATCTAATTTCAGATATAATCATTTAAACATAAAAATTGTTGCTTTATTGTCCCTTCCTATGGAATTAAACACTGACATTTCCCCCCATACTCTAGCACTATTCTTCTTGTTCTCTTGCTTGAGGGATGTGGTTCTTTGTCCTGAACTGTTTACTCTTCCCTGTCCTCTTGGATCCCAAGCAGGCCTGGCTTCTCCCCAGCTATCTTCAAGGAAAATAGGGGATCAATTCTGAAAAAATATTTGAGCCCATGAAGTGTTAGCTAAGTTCTCCAGATCATTAAGGATCTTGTGTGCTATAGATGGATAAATCATTACATTAGCAATAAAAAGAACATTTTTTTCCCTCTGAGCCCTGAAAAATGAAAGTGATTAGAAGCTAAGTGGCTAAATCAAACTGCATTGTAAAAAGCATTCATGTCTTGCAAATAATCAGATATCCAGAGCAGTGCTATAAAAAGCATTTATTTTTCCTCCTGATTCCATTGTAGGGAAAGAATACCATCCTAGGTCCAACTTAATTGGTGGAATAGACTGAGGGGAGAGGAAGAGCTGAGATGCAGTTGTTAGATAGACCTGCTAACTAGGGTGAACCAGGGACTGGGGAAGGCAGCTTGGCTCACGGCAGCGGTTTAACCCAGCCAGAAAGCAGTGATGTCCAAGGAATACTGTAAACTCTGGTTGTGGTTCAGGTGGAGGTTGACAATTGGGGGTTCCAGAGGGTGGGTAGAGCACCCCAATAAGAATTTTAGGCTGGTGCTAACAAGTCTAGGCAGACAGTTGCCATTTATAAGACAGTTGCCATTTATAAGGCTGGCGTGTGTGATTAGTGGGGACTCTGGCCCAGAGCTAGGGATCAGGGGTATCACTTTAGTGTCTGGGGGAGAGGCCTGGCTAGAGTTACACAGAACCCCAGACAGGTTTCATGGGAGTTTCAGGATACTGGGTAAGTTACCAGTTCAGGAACTTGGAAATAGTCTAATAAAAGCAGCTCTGAACCATTAATATTCCCACCAGTAGTGGGAGTTTTTCACACCTTGCCAACACTTGGTATTTTCCCACTTGTTCGTTATAGCCATCCTAATGGGAAGTGGTATCTCCCTGTGGTTTTGGTTTGCATTTCCCTGATAACTAATGATGTTGAGCATCTTTTCATGTGTTTATTGCCCATCTGTATATCTTTTTTTCCACTTTTTTAAAGAGACAGTCTCGCTATGTTGTTCAGGCTAGTCTTAAACACCTGACCTCAAGCGGTCCTCCTGCCTTGGCCTCCCAAAGTGCTGGGATTACAGGCATGAGTCACCACACCCGGCCCTGTATATCTTTTTTTTCCTCTCTGGTTGATTGTGTGTTTGGCATCATATTTAAGATATTGCCAAATCCAAGTAATGAAGATTTTCACACCTACATTTTTTCCTAAGTTTTGTAGTTTTAAGCCTTTAGATTTAGGTCTTTAATCCATTTTGAGTTAATTTTTGGATATAGTATGAATAGGGGTCCAATTTAATTCTTTTGCACATGGATATTCAGTTGAAAAGACTTCTTTCTTTAGTGAACTGTTTTAGCATCCTTACTGAAATTAATTGACCATACACCACTGAAGAATTTTAAGCAAAGGAGTGACATGATTTCTTTTACGTTTTAAGACAGTATTGCTGGCTGCTATATAGAGAGTGTATTGGAGAGGGCAAGCGTTTATGTAGGGAGACCAGTGAATAGGAAGCTTTAGTTATCCAGGCCAGAGATGATGGTGACTTGGGCCACAGTAGTAGTAGTAGAGATGGAAAGAAGGTTGTTATAACTTGGGAAGTAAAGTTAGTAGGACTTGGGACTGCCTGGCCTGAGAGTGGGGCATAAAAAAAGGGAAAGGACAAGGATGACTCATATTTAGGTTGGGGTCAAGGATTCTCTTCAGATTTGAAGTTTGGGTGGCTAAGTAGATGGCAGTGTTATTTACTACCACACAAATGGAGAAGCATGTTTTTAGAGGGGAAATAATGAGTTTAGTTTGGGATGAATTGAATTTGACTTCAAGGGGAGATGTCCAGAAGGCAGTTGAATGGGTCTACAGTAGAGCTTGAGGGACAGCTCTGGGTTGGAGAGAGTGATTTGGGAGTCATGAGCACATAGGTGGGAGTGGAAGCTCTGGAAAAACTTGAGGAGAGACTAAAAAGAGTGAGAAGAGGTCCTAGGACTGAGTCCTCTGGTAGAAAGAACACAGAAGAAATGGTCAGTGAAGAGGAGGAAAACCAGAAGGAATCTGTAGGAATCTGGTGAAAGGAGGGAATTTTAAGAGGGGAGAGGAGTGATCAGGAGTTTCAAATGCATCACAGTGGTCCGGTAAAATAAGGCCAGAGAAGTTCCCATGTTTCCATGTCCCTACACATAGAGGATTGTTTGTTTTACAAAAAAATCACTTCGTACTTCTTATGGGTGCCAACTTTAACAAAGTACTATGGAACCAATAACCTTTGCACATTAATTTTCCACAACTAGTGTCTGAAGGTGTTGCTGGCAGCATCTGGTGGATATTTGTGTCTCAAGTGACGCCAGCTTTCACTGGCATCTTCTGTGCTAATCTTTCCCATTCTGAATTGAGGATATTAAAAGTCCAGCTGCAGTTTGGAATCCAAAATGAACTCTAAAGCGTTCTTAGATTGAATGTTCAATGTTTCCTTTATTTTCTTTTATTATTTTTTTTTTATAGATATGTGAAAGAGGCCAAAGAAGCAGCTAAGAATGGAGATCTGGAAGAAGCATTTAAACTTTTCAATTTGGCAAAGGACATTTTTCCCAATGAAAAGGTGCTGAGCAGAATCCAAAAAATACAGGAAGCCTTGGAGGAGTTGGCAGAACAGGGAGATGATGAATTTACAGATGTGTGCAACTCTGGCCTGCTGCTTTATCGAGAACTGCACGACCAACTCTTTGAGCACCAGAAGGAAGGTGTAGCTTTCCTTTATAGCCTGTATAGGGATGGAAGAAAAGGTGGTATTTTGGCTGATGATATGGGATTAGGGAAGACTGTTCAAATAATTGCTTTCCTTTCTGGTATGTTTGATGCTTCACTTGTGAATCATGTGCTGCTGATCATGCCAACCAATCTTATTAACACATGGGTAAAAGAATTTGTTAAGTGGACTCCAGGAATGAGAGTCAAAACCTTTCATGGTCCTAGCAAGGAAGAACGAACCAGAAACCTCAATCGGATTCAGCAAAGGAATGGTGTCATTATCACTACATACCAAATGTTAATCAATAACTGGCAACAACTTTCAAGCTTTAGGGGCCAAGAGTTTCTGTGGGACTATGTCATCCTTGATGAAGCACATAAAATAAAAAGCTCATCTACTAAGTCAGCAATATGTGCTCGTGCTGTTCCTGCAAGTAATCGCCTCCTCCTCACAGGAACCCCAATCCAGAATAATTTACGAGAACTATGGTCCCTATTTGATTTTGCTTGTCAAGGATCCCTGCTGGGAACATTAAAAACTTTTAAAATGGAGTATGAAAATCCTATTACTAGAGCAAGAGAGAAGGATGCTACCCCAGGGGAAAAAGCCTTGGGATTTAAAATATCTGAAAACTTAATGGCAATCATACAACCCTATTTTCTCAGGAGGACTAAAGAAGAAGTACAGAAGAAAACAAGCAACCCAGACGTCAAACTTAATGAAAAGAATCCAGATGTTGATGCCATTTGTGAAATGCCTTCCCTTTCCAGGAAAAATGATTTAATTATTTGGATACGACTTGTGCCTTTACAAGAAGAAATATACAGGAAATTTGTGTCTTTAGATCATATCAAGGAATTGCTAATGGAGACGCGCTCACCTTTGGCTGAGCTAGGTGTCTTAAAGAAGCTGTGTGATCATCCTAGGCTGCTGTCTGCACGGGCTTGTGGTTTGCTAAATCTCAGGACTGTCACACTCTCTGCTCAAGATGGAAATGAAGGGGAAGATTCCCCAGACATGGACCATATTGATCAAATAACTGATGACACATTGATGGAAGAATCTGGAAAAATGATATTCCTAATGGGCCTACTTAAGAGGCTGCGAGATGAGGGACATCAAACTCTGGTGTTTTCTCAGTCGAGGCAAATTCTAAACATCATCGAACGCCTCTTAAAGAATAGGCACTTTAAGACATTGCGAATCGATGGGACAATTACTCATCTTTTGGAACGAGAAAAAAGAATTAACTTGTTCCAGCAAAATAAAGATTACTCTGTTTTTCTGCTTACCACTCAAGTAGGTGGTGTCGGTTTAACATTAACTGCAGCAACTAGAGTGGTCATTTTTGACCCTAGCTGGAATCCTGCAACCGATGCTCAAGCTGTGGATAGAGTTTACAGAATTGGACAAAAAGAAAATGTTGTGGTTTATAGGCTAATCACTTGTGGGACTGTAGAGGAAAAAATATACAGAAGACAGGTTTTCAAGGACTCATTAATCAGACAAACTACAGGTGAAAAAAAGAACCCTTTCCGATATTTTAGTAAACAAGAATTAAGAGAACTCTTTACAATCGAGGATCTTCAGAACTCTGTAACCCAGCTGCAGCTTCAGTCTTTGCATGCTGCTGAGAGAAAATCTGATACAAAACTAGATGAACATATTGCCTACCTGCAGTCTCTGGGGATAGCTGGAATCTCCGACCATGATTTGATGTACACATGTGATCTATCTATTAAAGAAGAGTTTGATGTGGTAGAAGAATCTCACTATATTCAACAAAGGGTTCAGAAAGCCCAATTCCTTGTTGAATTTGAGTCTCAAAATAAAGAGTTCCTGATGGAACAACAAAGAAATAGAAATGAGGGGGCCTGGCTAAGAGAACCTGTATTTCCTTCTTCAACAAAGAAGAAGTGCCCTAAATTGAATAAACCACAGCCTCAGCCTTCACCTCTTATAAGTACTCATCATACCCAGGAAGAAGATATCAGTTCCAAAATGGCTAGTGTAGTTACTGATGATCTGACCGAAGAGGGTGAGAAACAAGATCTTTCCAGTATAAAGATGAATGCTACCACCTTGCAAGATGGTAGGCACCCATGTGAAAGTACATGTAGTGCTGACCCTATAGCTACTTTACCCAAGGGATTTGGAAGTGTAGAAGAACTTTTTACGAACTCTTCATTGGGAATGGAAAAAAGCTTTGCAACTAAAAATGAAGCTCTACAAAAAGAGACATTACAAGAGAGGCCTAAGCAGGAGGCACTGCAAGAGGATCCTCTGGGAAGTTTTAATTATTTACCTAGCAAATCAACCAAAGCTGATCTTGGGCCAAATCTAGATCAACTAAAGGATGATGAGATTTTACATGATTGCAATCCTTGGCCCATTATTTCCATAACAAATGAAAGTCAAAATGCAGAATTGAATGTATCCGTTATTGAAATAGCTGATGACTTTTCAGCACCCCATAGTGTACTGCAGGATGCTCAAGCAAATGAGGCCAAGTTGAAAGAGGAACCTTCAGCATCTTCACCACAGTATGCATGTGATTTCAATCTTTTCTTAGAAGACTCAGCAGACAACAGACAAAATCTTTCCAGTCAGTCTTCAGAGCATGTTGAAAAAGGAAATAGCTTGTGTGGCTCTGCAGCTAATTCCAGAGCAGGGTTTGTGCATAGCAAAACGTATCTCAGTTGGGAGTTTTCTGAGAAAGATGATGAACCAGAAGAAGTAGTAGTTAAAGCAAAAATCAGAAGTAAAGCTGGAAGGATTGTTTCAGATGGTGAAGATGAAGATGATTCTTTTAAAGATACCTCAAACACAAACCCATTCAACACATCTCTCTTTCAATTCTCATGTGTGAAAAAATTTGATGCTTCAACTCCCAAAAATGACATCAGTCCACCGGGAAGGTTCTTTTCATCTCAAATACCCAGTAGTGTAAATAAGTCTATGAACTCAAGAAGATCTCTGTCTTCTAGGAGGTCTCTTATTAATATGGTTTTAGACCACATGGAGGATATGGAGGAAAGACTTGACGACAGCAGTGAAGCAAAGGGTGCCGAAGATTATCCAGAAGAAGGGGCAGAGGAAAGCAGTGACGAAGCCTCTGAATGTACAGAAGAGGATTCTTCCGAAGAAACACAGTCTTCAGAAAACAAGTCCAGCTGGTCAATGATGTCTAAGCCTAGTGCTTTAGCTCAAGAGACCTCTGTTGGTTCCTCTGAGCCCTTGTCTGGTGAACAGTTGGTTGGTTCTCCCCAGGATAAGGCGGCAGAGGCTGCGAATGACTATGAGACTCTTGTAAAGCGTGGAAAAGAACTGAAAGAGTGTGGAAAAGTCCAGGAGGCCCTAAACTGTTTAGTTAAAGCGCTTGACATAAAAAGTGCAGATCCTGAAGTTATGCTGTTGACTTTAAGTTTGTATAAACAGCTTAACACTTGAGAATGTAACCTGTTTATTGTATTTTAAAGTGAAGTAATATGAGGGAATTTTTGTTTCCATAATTGGATTATTTGGGAACATGAAGCATTCAGGGTTAAGGCAAGAAAGATCTGAAAAAGCAACTTCTGTCCTGCAACTCCCCCCACTCCATAGTGTGGTATTCGGAGCACTAGCTTAGTATTTCTTCACTTGAATATATTTTAGGCATATTCTGTAAATTTAACTGTGTTGTTTCTTGGAAAGTTTTGTAAAATTATTCTGGCCATTCTTAATTTTACTCTGAAAGTGATCATCTTTGTATGTAACAGTTAAGAAAATTAAAGTTACTTTTCTCGTGTTTTCCATCCACTTTCTTTCACTGAGATGATACTGGCAGAAGCTTGTCATTAGCATTCCAGATCTTAAGAGATGCTTGTGAATATGCTGTTTAATGCTTTCAGCTTAATATAGATTGGTGTCCCTCATCCAAAAGTCCAAAATGAGAAACTTTCTGAATGCTGACATGATGCCACAAGTGGAAAGTTCCATACCTGATGTTATGTGACATGTCACAGTCAAACTGCAGGTGTATAACACAGTTTACTCAGCATCCCCAAGGGAAAAGAGACCCTGTCAGCCCCCTTCAACTACTATATGTCCTTTCCACACAGACCCAGATTCTTCCATGCAAGCTTGCCTACAAAAGATAATGAAATGGCTCAACATACACAAACTTTGTTTCATGCACAAAATCATTAAAAATAATTGTATAAAATTACCTTCAGACTATGTATATAACATGTATATGAAACATAAATGGATTTCATGTTTAGACTTGGGTCCCATCCCCAAAATATCTCATTATGTGTATGCAAATACTCCCAAATCCAGAACACTTCTGGTCCTCAGCATTTTGGATAAAGGGTACTAAACTGGAACAGCAGAAAGCTGAGATGGGTACCTGGTGCTAGGATTCTTGATCACTGGTAGCTTGCCCTGGAGTCACTGCTGACCATTTAGCTATTCTTTGTGCACCATTAACTGTGTTCTCCTTTTCTCCAAACCAAGTATCTCGTCTATTCTGACATATGCTATCAGTTTATCTTTGGATTGTAGACTGTAAAGGAGTTACCTTGCAGAAACATAAAGTGCAGTATAGCAAGCTGGACTCTGTCACCAGAGAATTGGACTGTCCTTGATGAGGTGCTTTGTATTGAGCACTCTACACAGGTTTCTCATTTCAGCCTTACCATAATCCTTTGAGGTGGAGGGAGAGTAGCATTTCCATTTTTCATTTGAGGAAACAAAGGCTTAGTGAGGCCATCATTTCCCCATGGTGACGTAGTTGGGGTGAACCGATTTTTAATCTTGTGTAAATGAATATAATACACTGAGCTGTTTTTACTCAAAACACTTCTGACACCAAATGTGGGAGTTTTCCACATCAAGCAGTTCTCCACTTCTCCAATTCAAAATTGAACTGGTGTCCTAGAATTCAGTTTTGACACTACCCAGAGTTACCATCAGACTCCACAAGTTTAAGGGCTCAGTCCCACTGACTGCCCTCACTTCAGGCGTCAGTTGTAAGTATTCGGTTCTCATGTTACCCACACTTCTGTCTGACTTGGCTACAAATCAGGGGTTCCCATGACCTCCCCATCCCACTTCCTGGTTTAATAATTTGCTAGAATAGTTTATAAAACTCAGGAAACGTTTACTTACTATTACCAGATTATTAAGAATACAACTGGAACAACCAAATGGAAGAGATGCACAGGGCAAGGTATGGGGGTGGTGCATTAAGCCTTCTGGGCATACCACCCTCCCAACATTTTGATATGTTAATCCAGGGCTCTTCAAACTATTGTTAGGGTTTTTGAGGTTTCCTTAGGGAGGCATGATAAAATAATTGGCCCTGGGTGATTAACTCAATCTTCAGCCCCTCCCCCCTCAACAGAGGTTGCAGTTAGGGCTGAATATTCCCTCTAATCATACCTCGTTTCTGGTGACCAGCCCCCATCCTGAAGCTACTAGGGGCCTCCAGCCACAAGCTATCTCATTAGCACACAAAAGATAACCAATTGAGATTTCAAGGCTTTCAGGAGCTATATGCCAGGAACCAGGGACAAAGACCAAATATTTATTTTTATTATATCCCATACATATAAAAGTTACTTGTAAATTATACATATATACACACTAATAATCTCGTGTATTATAAGAGATTACAGAAGTTCAAAAGAGATAAGCTGAATTTCAGGTTATTTATTGATGGAACAAAATTTTGCTCTTACTGAAAGCAATATTTTAGGGTAATGTGATTGAATATCATTTTTGAAATATTGGTAAAACTGTGATTCAGCAATTCAGGTTTTACTGGCCTATATCCATTTGATTGGAACAGTGAAGCATTAAGTCCTAGGTGTATTTCTTACTGAAAATAGCAATGCTCTTTCTGTTCAAGTGTGTGTATGCTATGACAAATTCTGTTTGGGGGGAAAAATACATACTCATGTTTGAAATACTATTCAAATAGTATCCGTGGCAGGGATTTTTAACCTGGAGTTCATGGGTAGAAGAAGTCAGTCATCTGTGAATTTGGATGGAAAAAAAAGTTTTATCTTTTCTCTCACTATCTTGTAGCTGAAAGATAGCATTTCTTTTCATCATCAATGTGAAGCAGGAAAATAGGGTCTAGAGGCAGGGGATTTAAGGCCGATTCACACTTCAGCTACTACAGGAAATATCCTCTCCATAGGGCGTAGGCCTAGTAAATGACTTTGTAACTTCACTTTATCCTCTCCATTTACATAGGGCGCACCCGAGGTAACCAATGGAATCCTCTAGGGGGTATTTAAACTCCCAAAAATTCTCGAACGAGGCCTTTTGAGCTCCTATGCTTGGTCATGCTCCCATACTGTGGAATGTACTTTCATTTTCAATAAATCCCTTTGTCCCTTCCTTGCTTTGTGCGTTTTGTCCAGTTCTTGGTTCAAGACGCCAAGAACCTGGACATCGTCCACTGTTAACAAATGTAGCCATAAACTGCAGAAGTATTAGCAGTACATGTTACCATGTCACCAGTAGAAATCACATAGACTTCAGGGTTATTGCAGATATCTCAAAATACCATTGATATTCATTACTGCAAACTCCGTGCTTTTTAGACCTACCACCAGGTATTACTTAATATATTATTAATAAAGAGGCACACACACATATTACAAACTTTTTTTCTGAGACAGGGTATTACTTTGCCACCCAGGTGGGAGTGCAGTGGCACAATCTGGATTCATTGCAACCTCCGCCTCCTGGGCTCAAGCGATCCTTCCGCCTCAGCCCCACTTGCCCCTCCAGGACTAGCCGGGACTACAGGCGTGTGCCACCATCATGCACCGTCATGCCTGGCTAATTTTTTGTATTTTTGGTAGAGACAGGGTTTCACCATGTTTCTCAGGCTTGTCTTGAACTCCTGAGCTCAGGCAATTCACCTGTCTTGGCCTCCCAAAGAGCTGGGATGGATTACAAGCATGAGCCACTGCGTCCAGCCACAATTTAAAAACTTGATTTAGCTGTGTACCTCATAAAAAAACAAGACAAAAAAACTTTTGGTTACTGTATTTCAGCATAATGTCTTTTGTAATCCTATGCATTTTACTTCACGCATTTAAAGTCAACATTTTTTCCTTTTTTGAGACTGGGTCTCACTCTTGTCACCCAGGCTGGAGCGCAGTGGTGAGATCACGGCTCACTGCAGCCGTAACTCCTGGGCTCAAGTAGCCCTCCTGCCTCAGCCTTCCTCTGAATAGCAGACACTACAGGCACATACAATGCCCAGCTAATTTTTAAAAGTTTTTTTAGACAGGGTCTCACCGTGTTGCCCAGGCTGGTCTTGAACTCCTGGCCTCAACTGATCTGCCCTACTCAGCCTCCCAAAGTGCTGGGATTTCAGGTTTGAGCCACCACATCCAGCCTAAAATAAACATTTTGAAAAGGGATCCATAGACTGGGGCAAACTGCCAAAGGCTACATGGCACAAAAGAAAGGTTAAGACCCCTGATCTCTGGGTGTGAGGTAAAAAGTCTCTTACCCTCCTGTCCTGGAGTTCTGGATTCCCATTCCCAGAGATAGTCTATGATGTACAAGCTCAAGTACATATGTGTATATATTTATGTTGCTACCCAAATGATTGTGTACACTATTCTGTACCTCATTTGAAATTTAAACATAACTGCATGATATTCTATTGAAGGATATACCATAATTTATTATCATCTATTGTTGGTGTTCAGTTTGTTTTCAAATAATGCTGTAAGAAATATCCTTGTATCTTTTATACATATGATTATAGGATACATTCCTAGAAATGGAGTTGCTGGGTCAAAGGGCTTATTTATAAATTTGACAAGTATTGCCAAACTATTCTCCATAGAGGATATAATTGCATTTCTACCATTAATGAATGGATGAATATCTGTTTCCCCATACCCTTACCAAACAACATTAAACATTTTGAACTTTACCAATCTGACATATAAAAAGAACTTGTATCTTATTTTGATTTTAATTTGCAATTATTTTACTATGAAGGATGTTTGTTTTGTAAACGCTGAACTTAGAGATATAGTCTTAAAGCAGAATTAAATACATATGCTATCATGTATATGAATCTGTATAAATCCTTAATTTTTTTCATTTGCCAACTTTTTTTTTTTTTTGAGACAGAGTTTTGTTCTGTCACCCAGACTGGAGTGCAGTGGTGCAATCTCAGCTCACTGTAACCTCCGCCTCCCAAGTTCAAACAATGCTTCTGCCTCAGCCTCCTGAGTAGTTGGGACTATAGGCACACACCACCAAGCCCAGCTAATTTTTGTATTTTTAGCAGAGATGGGGTTTCACCATGATGGCCAGGCTGGTCTTGAACTCCTGGCCTTAATCCATCCACCTTGGCCTCCCAAAGTGCTGGGATTACAGGCATCAGCCACGCTGCGCGGCCCATTTACCAACTCTTTCAGAATCTTAATTGTCAATCAAAAGCTAACTTCCCAAAGGTTCGCTTGGTGTCAGAGGTCCATTCCTGCCTTACTTTCTCACAGGCTACCTATAACTGCTCTCTCCATACCACAGAATTTAGTTTGCTTTTTCTAGTCCACCTTTCAGCACTCTGGGTTCTTTCCTTCTTGGTGACATCTATGCAACAGGTAGTCACTTAGTATCCTGGGCAAGCCAGTGTCCCAAGCAAAGGACTCAGCTCAGTAGTATTTCATGCTTATATAGCTTTTCAGAATTTACTGCCCTTATTTGGACCAATTGTTTTATTTTATTAATTTATTAATTTATTTTGGGATGGAGTCTGTCACCCAGGCTGGAGTGCAGTGGCGCCATCTCGGCTCACTGCAGCATCTCCCTCCTCAGTTCAAGCAATTCTCGTTCCTCAGCCTCCCAAGTAGTTGGGACTACAGGCGTGTGCCACCATGCCCGGCTAATTTTTGTATTTTTAGCAGAGACAGGGTTTCACCATGTTGGCCAGGCTGATCTTAAACTCCTGATCTCAAGTGATCTCCATGCATCGGCCTCCCAAAGTGTTGGGACTGCAGGCGTGACCCAATGCGCCCAGCTTAGAGACATTGTTTTTAATATAGTTTTCAAAGCACACGTAGGCCGGGTGCAGTGACACTTGCCTGTAGTCCCACCTACTAGGGAGGGTGCGGCAGGAGGGTCACTTGAGCCCAGGAGTTTGAGGCCAGCCTCAGCAATGTAATAAGACCCCATGTCAATGTATCATTTTAAAAAAACAAAATCAACCAATCAGTAACATGTAGTTTCAGCTTTAAACTTTTTTTTAAGACATGGAGTCTCACTGTGTTGCCCAGGCTGGAGTGCAGTGGATATCCAAAGGTGCAGTCCCACTATTAATCAGCACAGGAGTTTTGACCTGCTCAGTTTCCATCCTGGGCCAGTATGCCCCCTTTTAAACAACCTGGTGGTCCTTCACTCCCAGGAGGGTACCATGTTTTTCTTTCTTTTTTTAAGAGGCAGGGTCTTTGTCACCCAGGCCGAAGTCTGAAGTGCAGTGGGCATGGTCATAGCTCACTGCAGCCTCAAACTCTTAAGGCTCAAGTGATCCTCCCACCTTGACCTCCTAAAATGCTGGGATTATAGGCATGAGCCTCTGTGCCCGGATGAGGTCACCCACCATATTGATGCTGAACTTAGTGCTGATACCCGACTGGCAAAGGACACTACAGTCCAGAACTCCTGGGCTCCAGTGATCCTCCTGCCTCAGCCTCCCAAGTAGCTAGGACTACAGGCGCATACCACTCGGCCCAGCCGTAGTTTCAGTTTATCTATCTATTTGAACATCTCTATATACTGGTATATCTGCTCTGTGGGGAAAATCTCATGGAGGCATAACCTACTGAGGTGCTCAGAAACTCTTCTCGAGTGGGAAAGTAGTCAGGTCTCTAGGTAAAGTTGCCATTATATAAGTGGGTATAATATCAAATACAGCTGAGGGAGAGAATGCAGAAATGCAGTGTTTTTGTTTCTTTGTTTCTGAGATGGAGTTTTCACTCTTGTTGCCTAGGCTGGAGTGCAATGGCGTGACCTTGGCTCACCGCAACCTCCACCTCCCGCATTCAAGAGATTCTCCTGCCTCAGCGTCTTGAGTAACTGGGATTACGGCATGCGCCACCATGCCTGGCTAATTTTTTGTATTTTTAGTAGAGACGGGCTTTCTCCGTGTTGGTCAGGCTGGTCTAGAACTCCCGACCTCAGGTGATCCGCCCGCCTCGGCCTCCCAAAGTGCTGGGATTACAGGCGTGAGCCACCGCACTCGGCCTGCAGTGTGTTAAAATAATCACTGTTAAGAATCACATAGCTGTGTTGGCAAAGTTTTATTTTTGAAGCAGTATAGTATTTATATTCGTAATCTTTATACTTTTTTGTATGTCATAAATATGGCATTTTACATTTTAAAAATGTACAATCACAGAACATTGGCCCTGGAAAGGACAGTCCTAATGTAACCCATACACTGAAGATGAGGGAATGAGATTTTTATGCTGACATCCATCCCTTTAGCCAGCACTTGGTTAGTCTAGTACAAAACAACCCATGGAAGAACTGAGTGCTTTTCCCTCCAATAAACATTATTTTAAAAGAAAGGAGTTAACACTGAAAGCCAATAATGTGCCACATACTATGCTAAGAGAGCGGAGCTAATAATAAATGTCCTGGAAGATCAGAGTTGACTAACATGTAAAACAAATGTTGTTCGGGAATTTATTTTATGATTCTCATACACTAATCTATTTGATGCCCAATATTTTCAGTTGTGTGAACAGTGTGAGTTGATACCTGCTTCCCCTGAAGATGGTTTCTGAATTAATTTATGGGACAGACTGAGAGTCAGATATAGTTCTGAGAGGAAAGGGAATACAGGTTAAAGGGAGTCTGCTTGACTTCTCTTTGAGAATGACTGACTGAATACCTACTGCAGTAGACACTCACTTATCCCCACCTTCTCTCACACCTACAAACCCATACTGACAGAGCCTTCACAAAATACAGGAAGTATCCAGTATCTTTTTTTTTTAAAAATTTTTGTATTGCCTTGCAACTCCAGCTCAAAAGAATACCCAATACCTTTTAAAGAAACAAAATGTATAAAACTTATTCAGTCTTTCATATGATTTTATTTTCTTCCTTCAACCATAATAATATGATATCCAAATTTCGTCTTAACTGGTGGGTCTGTAAACACAGGCTTATCCATCCCACTTACAGGCAAGGCAAATGCTGCTTCTTGAAATGGTCCCACCATGGACCCTCTGGTCATCCAACCCAAGTCGCCCTGAAAAACCCAAAAGATAAATGATATCGACTGGCCCTAAAGAGGGAACAGTTCTAGTGTAGCTTGAGAGAATTTCCCAACATTTTGCTAAGGTTATGAGGTATATTCCTAAGAGCAATACAGGAATAGGCTCAATAAGGACAAATAGGTGGAAGAAGTCTAACTCTAGACCGAACACATAAGCCCTCTCAACACTGCTGGACTTTAAACTTAGCTGTGCAAGTTTGGTCATGCCTAGGTTTAGACATAGGTGACCCTTATTCTACTATTCATAAGTTGGACATTTCTGCTTTTGAAATCTTTAAACTAAAATATCGTTACAACTAATGGTTGAACAAAGGAGTAATCCCTACTTTTGTGTTTCTTCTGTAGAGGATGGAAAATTTTATTATTTGTCATTTTTATTTTGCTCCCTCACCCTGACTGACAGAAAATTATAAATAATAAGAGCAACGTACCCCTTGCCTGGCTTTATCTTCACTATATTGTGTGGCCACTTCATTGAATCTCATCCCAGACTTTAACTTTTCCATGGCTTCCATGATTTTGCCATGTTTTTCACACAGAATGTGTCTGACCTGCAAGGAAAAAGTACATTCATGGAACACCTGGAGACCCAAATGACTCCTCAAAGTACAGTGGTTACATTTGGATTGCCCCCACCAGCAAAAAAAAAAAAAAAAAAAAAATTAGCCGGGCGCGGTGGTTCTTGCCTGTAATCCCAGCACTTTGGGAGGCCAAGGCAGGTGGATCACCAGAGGTCAGGAGTTTGAGACCAGCCTGACCAACATGGAGAAACCCTGTCTCTACTAAAAATACAAAAAAAAGTAGATGGATGTGGTGGCGCGCACCTGTAATCCCAGCTACTCGGGAGGCTGAGGCAGGAGAATCACTTGAACCTGGGAGGCAGAGTTTGCAGTGAGCTGAGATTGCACCATTGCACTCCAGCCTGGGTGACAGAGTGAGACTCTGTCTTAAAAAAACAACAACAAAAAAAACACACATTAGTGCATATCAAGTAAAAATCCTGGAGGTTTGCCCTGGGCAACAACCACAAACCCATTCCCCATATTAATACAACGTCTCAGAGTCCTGATTTAGATGGAAAATGGGCACCTGGCTGTGGGAAGCTCCTATCTTTTACATATACCTCCTCGCTAACAGGAGGAGGTAACATGATACGTGTTGAGAGCTGTGGTCCTGGAATCAAATCCCAACTCTGCTGTATGAACTTAGGCATGTATTTATTTATTTAGAGATGGAGTCTCACTCTGTCTCCAGACTGGAGTGCAGTGGCATGATCTCAGCTCATTGCAACCTCTGCCTCCCAGGTTCAAGCCATTCTCCTGCCTCAGCCTCCCAAGTAGCTGGGATACAGGTGCCCATCACCACGCCCAGCTAATTTTTGTATTTTTAGTAAGGACAGGGTTTCACCGTGTTGGCAAGGCCAGTCTTGAACCCCTGACCTCAAGTGATCCACTCACCTCAGCCTCCCAAAGTGCTAGGATGATAGGCGTGAGCCACGATGCCCGGCTGAACTTAGGCATGTTTTTAAACCTCCAAGTGCTTCTCCATTTGTACATTGAGATGCGACATTGGGACCTATGTGTTCTCATAGTATTGTGAAGATTGAGATAATGTAGCAACCATTGACCAATGCTAGCTATTATTTCATCAGAGTGAGGATGATAAGAAAAACCTGCTAGAAAGTCTTTCTTTCTTTTCTTTTGAGACAGAGTCTCCCTCTGTCACCCAGGCTGGAGTACAGTGGCATGATCTCGGCTCACTGCAACCTCCACCTCCCGGGTTCAAGTAATTCTCCCGCCTCAGCCTCCTAGGTAGCTGGGACTATAGGTGTGCAACATCATGCCCAGCTAATGTCCTGTATTTTTAGTAGTGAATGGGGTTTCACTATGTTGGCCAGGCTGGTTTCAAATTCCTGGCCTCAAGTGATTCGCACACTTTGGCCTCCCAGAGTGCTGGGATTATAGGGATGAGCACACCGCACCTGGCCAGGAAGTATTTCTTACTAAAAGAGACCCAATGTATAAGCTCCCCACAATTCCACACTTTGAAAAGGTATCTGGCTGGGCACGGTGGCTCACGCCTGTAATCCCAACACTCTGGGAGGCCGAGGCGGGTGGATCACGTGAGGTCGGGAGTTCAAGACCAGCCTGACCAACATAGTGAAACCCCGTCTTAAAATAAAAAAGAAAAAAAAGAAAAAAAGAAAAGGTATCATAGGTTGAATATTAAGAACACCCAACCCTACTGAGGTATTCAAATTTGACCTATGTTTACATAAAGCCATGGATTTTTAAAAAACCACTATTATCCTTAAAAATGATTTTGTCAAGATAGCTGTTTGGCAGGATTTCTCATTTCACATTCAAATAGAATTACTTATATGTCACTTAACTACAGGAAAACATTATGAGAAATGAGTTATTAGTCAATTTTGTTGTTATGCAAACATAATAGTGTACTTACACAAACCTAGATGGTATAGCCAGCTATACACCTAGGCTATATGGCATAGTCTATTGCTCCTAGGCTACAAACCTGTACAGCATGTGACTGTACTGAATACCACAGGCAACTGTAACACAGTGGTAAGTATCTGAGTATCTAAACATAGAAAAGGTAGAGTAAAAATACAGTATAAAAGATAAAAATGGTACACTTACATAGGACACCTAACGTGAATGGAGCTTGCAGGAGTGGAAGTTGCTCTGGGTGAGTCAGTGAGTGATGAGTAAATGTGAAGGCTTAGGACATCATTACTGTATACTACTGTAGACTTTTTTTTTTGAGACAGAGTTTTGCTCTTGTTGCCCAGGCTGGAGTGCAATGGTACGATCTTGGCTCCCCCTCCTGGGTTCAAGCAATTCTCTTGCCTCAGCCTCCAGAGTAGCTGGGATTACAGGCATGTACCACCACGCCCGACTACCGGCTAATTTTGTTTTTGTTTTTGTTTTTTTGAGACAGAGTCTTGCTCTGTTGCCCAGGCTGGAGTGCAGTGGCACAATCTCAGCTCACTGCAACCTCCACCTCCCGGGTTCAAGCGATTCTCCTGCCTCAGTCTCCCTAGTAGCTGGGACTATAGGCGTGTGTCATTATGCCCAGCTAATTTTTATATTTTTAGTAGAGACAGGGTTTCACCATGTTGCCCAGGCTGGTCTTGAACTCCTGACCTCAGGTGATCTGCCTGCCTCAGACTCCCAAAGTGCTGGGATTACGGGCATAAACCACCATTCCTGGCCTAATTTTGTATTTTTAGCAGAGATGGGGTTTCACCATGATCATCATGCTGGTCTCAAACTCCTGACCTCAGGTGATCTGCCCACCTCAGCCTCCCAAAGTGGTGGGATTACAGGTGTGACCCACTGTGCCCGGCCCCTACTGTAGACTTTATATACACTGTACATGTAAGCTACAGTCAATTTATAAAATACTTTTCTTTATTCAATAGTAAATTAACCTTAGCTTATTGTATCTTTTTAACTTTATACATTTATTTTTTATTTTTTGACTAATAACACTTGGCTTAAAAAACAAACATATTGTGCAACTGTACAAAAATATTTTCTTTCTTAATATCCTTATTCTATAAGCTTTTTTTTTTGCTGAGACAAAGTCTGGCTCCATCACCCAGGCTGCAGTGCAGTAGGACAATCGCAGCTCACTGCAACCAACGCCTCCCGGGTTCAAGCGATTCTCGTCCCTCTCAGCCTTCTGAGTAGCTGGGATTACAGGTGCCTATCACCACGCTCGGCTAATTCTTAAATTTTTTGTAGAGACAGGGTTTCGCCATGTTTGCCAGGCTGGTCTCAAACTCCTGACCTCAGGTGATCCACCAGCCTTGGTCTCCTAAAGTGCTGGGATTACAGGCGTGAGCCACCACACCTGGCCTCTACATGCTTTTTTCTATTTAATTTTTTTTTTAACTTTTTAAACTTTTTAATTAATGACTAAGACACAAATACACACGTTAGCTTAGGCCCACATAGGGTCAGCATCATCAATATCACTGTTTTCCACCTCCACGTCCTGTCCCATGGAAAGGTCTTCAGGGACAATAACATGCATGGGACTGTCATCAGCTATGATAATGCCTTCTTCTGGAATACCTCCTGAAGGACCTGCCTGAGCCTGTTTTACGGCTAACATTTTTTTTTTTAAGAGACAGCTTCTAGGCTGCTTCCTTGTTTCTGCTTTTGTACTCACAAAGTGATCATCTGATACAGTTCCTGGGAAAGGGTACACTGCATTCATGGTCAAAGATAGGGGATACTGTCCACCATTTTATAAATGAATAAATGAGTATTCTAGTTTAGACAGTGCAACAAAGAGTTTTTAGATTCTGTGGGGTCTGCAAGTGTTATCAACCAACTGGCAACAGTGCCTCTGTGTTTTGGAGAGCCAAGCTACAGGAAGAGTTTGGGAGTGATGACAATGGAGGTGGCAGCTGAAGTGTAGAATTCATGAAGTACCAGGAAGGAGAAGAGAAGGAAAGAAAGCTAAAGATAACCTTGAAGACTATCAGTGTTCAAGCAACAAGAACTCAAAAAGTGCAATAAAAGGGGGCCAGGCGCAGTAGCTCACGCCTATAATCCCAGCACTTTGGGAGGCCAAGGTGAGAGGATCTCTTGCGGCTGGGAGTTTGAGACCACTCTGGGCAACACTAGCAAGACCCCCATCTCTACAAAAACTTTTTTAAAAATTTGCTGGGCACAGTGGTGCACATCTGTAGTCTTAGCTACTCAGAGGCTGAGGCAGGAGGATCACTTGAGCCCAGGAATTGAAGGCTGCAGTGAGCTATGATCATGCCACTGCAGGTCATGCACTCCAGCCTGCATGACAGAGCAAGAACCTGTCTCTTAAAAACAAAAAAGAAAAAGCATAATAAAAAGGAAAGGCCATATAGGTAGGTGAGAAATGTGTGCTAACAAACTAAGGCAGGAGACAGTTTCAAGAAGGAAATGGTCAACAAGGGTTAAGTGCTGCAGAGACATCATTTAAGAAGTACAATAAATTGTGCAATGATGGAGCAATGATCTCAGAAAAAGGAGTTTCAAGTGCAGAAGCCAGAATGCAGCAGGTTGACTAAGGAAACAATGGGAAGTGGGAGGGTAATGTGTAACATGGGAGAGTCTCTCCACTAATTTTGTTTGAAAAGGAGAAAGGGTTCTAGCTAGAGGCAAAGGGTTGAAGACATGTAAATATGAATTTTAGGCCGGGTGCGGTGGCTCATGCCTATAATCCCAGCACTTTGGGAGGCCAAGGCAAGTGGATCACCTAAGATCAGGAATTGGAGACCAGCCTGGCCAACATGGTGAAACCCTGTCTCTACTAAAAATACAATTAGCCGGGCGTGGTGGCGCATGCCTGTAATCCCAGCTACTCAGGAGGCTGAGGCAGGAGAATTGCTTGAACCTGGGAGGTAGAGGTTGCAGTGAGCCGAGATCGTACCACTGCACTCCAGCCTGGGCAACAAGAGCAAAACTGAAGACAGAACAAAAAGAGAGCAGAGATAAATGAAGGAGCAAGGTATTCGAAACAAGATTTGAAAAATTAGCCTTAAAGGAAAAAAGTGAGGAGATAACTTTGTTGAAGGTGGCTAAAAGCCAATGAGTTCCTCAGGATAGGTCTGGTTTCCATTTTCTTGTTAAAATAATTAAAAACATTTGGCCAGGTGTGGTGGCTCATGCCTGTAATCCCAGCTACTCAAGAGGCTGAGGCAGAATTGCTTGAACCCGGGAGGTGGAGGTTGCGGTGAGCCGAGATCACGTCATTGCACTCCAGCCTGGTCAACAAGAGCGAAACTCCGTCTCAAAAATAATAATAATAATAATATTTAAAAGTTGATGAGTACTTAATATTTGCAAGGCGCTGTGCTAAGTGCTTTAAATGAATTATCTCACTAAATCCTCATACTAATCCTATGAGACTAGATGAGTGTTTCTTAACCTTGGCAGCATATTAAAACCACCTCCAGGGTGTCTAAAAATTTTTTGTTGTTTGAGACAGAGTCTCACTCTGTTGCCCAGGCTGCAGCGCAGTGGTGCAATCTCAGCTTACTGCAACCTCCGCCTCCTGCAGAGCGATTCTCCTGCCTCAGCCTCCTGAGTAGCTGAGATTTCAGGTGCACACCACCAAGCCCAACTAATTTTTGTATTTTCAGTAGAGACGAGGTGTCACCATGTCAGCCAGGCTGGTCTCGAACTCCTGACCTCAAGTGATCCACCCACCTCAGCCTCCCAAAGTGCTGGAATTATAGGCATGAGGCGAGCCCAGCCCTTCTAAAAAAGTTATCAAGGTCCAGACCCCCATCCTAGAGATTCTGATGCAGTTGGTCTGGGGTGAGACCCTAGGCATGGGTATTCTTTTTAGGCCAATCTGATGTACATCGAGGGCTGAGAACCATGGGATGAAGTTCTCTGTTGACTGATGGGAGTGGGGTGGCAGATGACTACAGGCGAGTGGTTTTTGCTGAGCAGCACTGAGGGCCTAGGTAAAGTTAGAGACCAAGTATTAGTGGCCCCAATCCCCAAGGTTGTGTGACTTTCCAGTATGGCTCAGCAGTTCTGGGTTGTTACTTCTTTTTGAACTGATTAAATTTTTCTTTCTTTCTTTTTTCTTTTTGAGATGAAGTCTTGCTCTGTCGCCCAGGCTGGAGTGTAGTGGTGTGGTCATGGCTCACTGCAACGTCCGTCTTCCAGGTTCGAGTGATTCTCCTGCCTCAGCTTCCTGAATAGCTGGGATTACAGGCGCCTGCCACCATGCCCGGCTAATTTTTGTATTTTTAGTAAAGATGAGGTTTCACCATGTTGGCCAGGCTGGTTTTGAATTCCTGACCACAGATGATCCGCCTGCCTTGGCCTCCCAAAGTGCTGGGAGTACAGGCATGAGCCATGGCACCCAGCCAAATATTTCTTTCTTAAGTAATTGTTTCAAATTTGAGTCAAGCTACTGAAATAAGTTAATCCATGAGCAAATATAATACTCATATTGGAATTATTTGTAAATATTTTATTTACATACTTATTAAAAATCAAGTATTAATATTTAAGTTGCCCCAAAGTAGACATTTTCAAGGAAATCTATCTTTTCTTTTTTTTTCCCCTTCCTTTCTTTTTTATTGATGCAAAGTAGATGTACATAGTTTCAGGGTAATGGAATAATCTAATACATTCATATAATTGGTAAAGATGAAATCAGTATATTTGGAATATACATCACCTTAAATATTTGTCTTTTCTTTATACTAGAACCACTCGAATTCTTCTCTTCTAACTATAGTTGTGATTTTAAGTGCAAAGAAAGTAGACCAGTAGATTGATCCTGAGTAGCAGGGAGGTGGCCAAAAGAAAAAGAAACTGGAACTCCTCAATCCAATGGTCAAGCCCCTAGGCCTAAGTTTGAGTTTGCAGGGCACAGGAGAACAAACATGAAGCCTGGGAGAAAGTGGGGAGAGCAGGGTGGGCTCGAGGGCTTGGGGGTCTACCAGGAGAAGAACGGAGGAACAGGATTGGGGGAGGAAGGAAGATAAAGGGAAGGAGAGAAGCTATGATCAGTGGGTGGGTCTCAGAATCTGCACAGCTTATAGCGACAAAAGGGCAGGGTATAGTGACAAAAGGGCAGGGTGTAGCTACAGGGGTGGGGTCTGAAGCAGAATGACAGAATGTGGAAGGAGCTGAACCCTAAAAGGCCAGAGGGTCCCAGGGTCTAAGTGTTGGGGCCTTCAAAACACACTTGCAACAACCCAGCTATTCTTCAACAGGCGAATGGTTTGACATACTACAGCACCTCCACATCATGGGATACAGGTTGAATATCATTTATCCAAAATGCTTGGGACCAGAGTGTTTTGGATTTGGGATTATTTGCATTATACTTACCAGTTTAGCATCCCTAATCTGAACATTCAAAATCTAAAATGCTACAATAAGCATTTGCTTTGAGTGTCATATCAGTGCTCAAAAAGCTTCAGATTTTACAGCATTTTGCATTTTGGATTTTCGGATTTGGGATACTCAACTGGTATTACTTAGCAATACAAAGGAATAAACTATTGATAAACACACTACTTGAATGAAATCTCCAGCGAATGATACTGGTTGAATAAAACCAATCCCAAAAGGTTACATACTGTATTATTCCCTTCATATAACATTCTTGACATTATAAAGTTACACAAAGGGAGTACAGATAAGTTCTTGCCACAGGTGGGAGAGCCCACCCTGCTCTCCCCACTTTCTCCCAGGCTTCATGTTTGTTCTCCTGCCCTGCAAACTCAAAATTAGGCCTAGGGGCTTGACCACTGGATTGAGGAGTTCCAGTTTCTTTTTCTTTTGGCCACCTCCCTGCTACTCAGGATCAATCCACAGGCAGAGGTGGGGCAGGAGAGAAGTGGGTATAGTTACAAAAGGCCAACAGGAGGGATCCTTGTAGTGATAGGATTGTCTGTATCTTGACTATACCAATGTCATTATCTTGTTTGTGCTCTTGTACTATAGTTCTGTTAGGTTTACCATGGAGAGAAACCAAGTAACGCGTATTATTTCTTTTTCTTTTCTTTTCTTTTTTTTTTAGAGACAAGGTCTCCTTCTGTTGCCCAGGCCAGAGTGCAGTGGCATGATCATGATTCACTGCAGCCTTGAACTCCTGGCACACACCACCATGCCCAGCTAGATCTATTATTTCTTTCTTTCTTTTTTTTTTTTAACTTGGCCAAGTCCTGAAGGAAAGATGTATTATTTCCTACAACTGCATGCAAATCTATACTTTTCTCAAAATAAAAGGCTTTATAAAAAAAATTAGCCAGGCACAGTGGCTCAAGCCTGTAGTCCTATAATCCCAGCACTTTGGGAGGTTGAGGTGGATGGATCACTTGAGGTCAGGAGTTCGAGATCAGCCTGGCAAACATGGTGAAATCTTATCTCTACTAAAAATACAAAACTTAGCCAGGCTTGGAGGCATATGCCTGTAATCCCAGCTAATCGGGAGGCTGAGGCAGGAGAATCACTTGAACCTGTGAGGTGGAGGTTGCAGTGAGCTGAGATGGCGCCACTGCACTCCAGCCTGGGCGACAGAGCAAGACTCAATCTCAAAAAAAAAATTTAACCCTAATTTACTTTCCTAGTGAATAAGTGCCACTCCTTTACATATATCTCATGCGTGGCCACATTGAACTTATTTTTTTCCACAGAGGATAAGATGACTCTTTAAAGCCATATGCACCAGGTATGGTGGTTCATGCCCCTATATTCTTAACACTTTTGGAGGCTGGATGGGAGGATCGCTTGAGGCCAGGAGTTCAAGATCAGCCTGGGCGACATAGTGAGACCTCACTTCCACGAAGGTAAAAATGACAAAACAAAGTTTTTAAAAGCCATATGCAATGGAACAGTCTCTTAGGGTAGATGCTTATAAAAGCACATTAGGTGAAAACTGCATATTGCCAAAATTACCCTAGAACATCCCTTTACGAAGATGTCATATGGGAGACCAGCGTGTCAGCTCTCATTAAGCCCAGACACAGCCAGACATGCCCTACTCCCAGTTTGTAACAATGACCACTTCTTCAGTTGAACACCAGATGCAGTCACTGGGTTTTATTTAAGGGCTATGTTTTATGAAGACTTATCTTTGGACACCAGAACCCCACTTTGCATGATTGGATGCTCATACAAGAATTCAGGGCAACTATAGAAAAGCTGGTACATGTCTCTCATCTCTCTCTCTCTCTGTGGGGCATAGGTTCATTGAATAGAAGAGTGGGCAGAACAGCCCACACCATTTATGTGCTCTCTCTTAGGCTACACATGTATGACTGAATTTATATGATACAGTCCCACTGCTATGCTTATCATACAGCAATGAAATATATATCTTTACCTAACTGCTCCCAAGTAGACTGTGATAACAAGGACAATCTCTTACTTTTTATTTATTTATTTTTTAAGACAGGGTCTTGCCCTGTTGCACAGGATGAGTGCATTGGCATAATCATGGCTCACTGCAGCCTCGAATTCCCTGGGCTCAAGCAATCCTCCCACTTCAGCCTCCCAAGTAGCTGGGGACACAGGTGTGCACCACCATGTCCAGCTAATTTAAAATTTTTTTTAGTGACAGGGCTATGCTGCCCAGGCTGGTCTCAAACTCCTGGGCTCAAGTGATCCTCCCGCCTTGGCCTCCCAAAGTGCTGGGATTACAGCAGTGAATTATTGTGCCTGGCCCATCTCTTACTTTTTTATTAAATTTTAAAAAAATAATCCCCAGAGCCTAATACACTGCTTGGCACAGGGCAGATGTCACTAAATCCTTACTGAATGAATGACTCTAAGTACAGGCTCCCATATCCCTACTAAAACATGGAAATTACCTTGTTACATAGTACTTACTAGTATAGTTCTGTTTGCAAATTAAATTTTCTCCCAGCAGATACTCCTCTGGGACTAGGTTAAGTATTTCAAGTAGTTATTTACTGATTTTCTCCTGCCCCCATTTTCATGGTCAAGACCCTGGTTTGTAGCTCAGCTTGGGTGGGGGTGGTGGTGGTGAGCTTTCTAAAGAGATCTGCACCCTTGCCTGTTTATTCAGCAGAGGCCTTTTAACACTTATCTAATCTCTTGGTTTCATAAAATATTATTTTTCCTGAGAAATAACTCAGTCACTTACTGGGAAAAATCTAACTTAATGTATTTTAAGGAATAATACTAAAACTATGAGGAAATTCTGGGTATCTGAGAAAGTATTTGAGAAAATACTTAAAGGGAATTACTTTTCATAAGCAAGATTGGTCTATATTTTCCAATGTTGTTGGAGATGGAGTCTCACTCTGTTGCTCAGGCTGGAGTGCAGTGGCACAATCTTGGCTCACCACAAACTCAGCCTCCCGGTTCAAGAGATTCTCGATTCTCATGCCTCAGCCTCCTGAGTAGCTGGAATTACAGGTGTGCACCACCATACCAGGCAAATTTTTGTATTTTTAGTAGAGACAAGGTTTCACCATTTTGGCCAGGCTGGTCTCGAACTCCTGACCTCAGGTGATCTGCCTGCCTTGGCCTCCCAAAGTGCTGAGATGGCAGGTGTGAACCACTGCACCCAGCTGCAATTTTGTGTTATTTTGATTTTATACCAGTATTAGGTTAGCCTGTTAGAATGAGTTAAGCATTCTGTCTTTTATGTGTATCAACACAAATGGAAGTTATTTTTCACATGGAAAAAAAGGAACTAGTAACTCACCTTTACTGCATTGCCACCACCTTTGGGACCCTGAGCCTTCTTGTCAGCACTGTCACTCCCAGAGGCTGCTCTCCCTTTAGAGAAGAGATAACAGGTACTCATTTAAACTGCACCTCCATGTTTACGGAAAGGTTCAACACACAACGGGAGTTGATACTTCCATCATAATGCCACACTTCAAAAGGGAACTCGGCCAGACACTTTACAACAAGGGTATCCAATCTTTGGCTTTCCTGGGCCACATTGGAAGAATTATCTTGGGCCACAGAAAATACACTAACACTAATGATAGCTGATGAGCTAAAACACACACACACACACAAAATCCTCATAATGTTTTAAGAAAGTTTCTGAATTTGTGTTGGGTTGCATTCAAAGCTGTCCTGGGCTGTATGCGGCCTGTCGGCCACGAGTTGGACAAGCTTGCTTTACAGTATCAAGCTAAATGAATCTGACTCACCTTTCTTCAAACAGGAAATCCGTGCCCTATAAAAACCCTTCACAGAAAGTGGATACACAAATTAGTGTGCTAATAGGTGAATGAAAGCTCCAGAAGCCTGGCCCAGATTCTCTGCATCTAATTTAACACCCTGTCCTTCTGAGGGCAGACCCCTAAGTTCTTGTAAGAATTCTATCATGTACTGCAACTATGTATTCAAGCATCACAACTCCAGTAAGTAAAATCTCCAAGAATATATTTTTTAAAAAGATCAAATTTCCCACTACCCATTTTTGGCTAAAGAATACATTCATGTCCAAATTTCTAGAGTCTACTACATTGCCTACTGAAGTCTTCCTAGAACCATTAGCAACATCTTACATTTTACTAGTATGTCATTTTACTACTATGGTGACTTCTGTGTCAATGGCAGCCTACTTACTGCTAGAGGCCAATGTTCCTAAGAACTAGAGCTGAATTAACGGTTCAGTTCAATAAACATTTCCTAAACAACTACTGAATTCCAGGCACTGGGAGTACAAAGATGAACAAACCATGTACCTTCCTTCAGAAAACTCATATTCTAGTGAGGAAAACAGATCATTTCAGGAGATGCCGAGATGGTTATGGACAGGGGGCTGTGGAAGCACAGAGGGACACTGGAGCCAGCCAGGGAAGGTTTCCTGGATAAGTGGGAGCTGGTCAGCCAAAGAATGGACAAGGAGACACTCCAGAATGGGGGAAATGACATGGTATGTGTAAGAAATTGTATGGATGAAGCCAAATCTGAGGTGGGAGTGCACTCAGATGAGCCTGCCTGAGGGAGATAGCTGAGGGTCAGGGCACTGGGGCCTTTTGGCCTCAATTAAGGAGCTTGGGATTTGTCCTAGAAGTAATAGGGAGCCGCTGAAAAGTTTTAAGCAGGAGTCTCCATCTTGCTTATCTCAGTATGTCCAAGCCTAGCACAATGCCTGGCACACAAAAAGTGTTTTAATAATTGTTTGAATAAACTGAAAACCCCAAATACTGACTACCAAAAACCTAAGAAAACGCTGCCGTCAAAGAAGTGTTATTAAATCCAACTCCTAACTGAGTTTGCTAGTGAATGATGATGGCTTTCAGTTATCCTATCCTCTCCTCTGCTGGATGTTGTCATCTTCTGACTGCCACCTCACTGCCTTTGATTTCTTGAGGACTCTGGCATCAGCTTTGGGCTTCCTCTCCACCCTCACTCCTGCCATTATCTAGAGTGACCTCACCATCCATCTTGAGGAATCTCACAGTTCTGGGTCTCCTTCCCAAATGCCATGCTCTTCAGTCCGTTACCTGCCCCAGGGGCACACGATGGAACTGTGCCACTCAGAACTAGTTCAGTCTCTGGCTATAACCTCCTGTCTTTCCAGCTTTCTCATGTCTCATTCCCACCATACTGGCCCTTTATTTCACAGAATCTCCCCCTCAACCCCAGTCCCTTCATCCTGCTACATTCCCCTAGACCACCAGACTTCTCTTTTTCCCAGTCTGGACCCTATGCTCGTTCATCTGAACTGTGTTCCTACTGGCCCTCATAATTCCCTTGAGTTGCTATCCTATCATAACTGCCCAACAAAACTTCACCCATGGCTTAAGGCTGCATCTAGCTCTTTTCAATAATATATTGTGCCAGTTGTATGGTACTAGGTAAATGAGACTGTGAAGATTAGGTCGTCTACAAATTCATGGCCTTTGATCTTAGGCTCCTAGCCCTGAGGGAACTCCTTTTACCTGTGTCTCATTCCCTCTCCCATTACAATAGTCCAGACCTTCACCCCTCTCCTCAAGATGCCTACCGAGTCCCTGCCCCTCCATCTCCTTTCCTATGACCTCAAGCATAAGGTGTCCCTACTCCCCCAAGGTCCTGGATTCCATTTTCTCCTAAATCTCACTCCTCTGTACCTTTACCTCTTTTACTTTCTGGATCCTTCCGCCTCACTCCCAAATTTCCTGCATTCCAAAGCAGCAAAGAAAATAAAAGTTTCTCTTAATCCTTTGTCCTCCTTTATCTACCATCCTATTTCCATGCTTTTCAATTAAAACTTTCCAAGAAGTCCAACATACCACTTCCTAGTCAGTTCTCTAGTCACTGCAATCTGGCTTCTGCTTCACTGGAACCACTTTTACCTAAGGCTACCTCTAATTTCCAAATTTGCTGTGCTTGATAGACTATATCCTCTTTCTTTAAAACATTCTGGTCTCTCCAGCCTCTGGGCCATCGTTCTGCACTCCATTTGTCTGCCTCTTTCTCCACTTGTCCTAGCATCACATCCTCTGCTTTCTGCTCTTTTCATTCTATAAACTCTCCATGGATAACTGCATACACTTTCACGGGCTCAACTACCATCTATAAGTTAATGACTCCTAAAACCTAAATGTACAGTCTAGATCTCTCCCTCCAACTTCAGACTCAAATATCCAACCACTTCCTGACTACATCTCCACTCAGATGTCCCACAGACACCTCAAAGTCAATCTATCTGAAAGTGAATTCATTAATCTCATCCCTGCTCCTCATGTATCGTTGATGTTAGCCCATAGCACCAGCAACAAGTTAGAAATCCAATCTAGAAAACAGGATGATTGTTGATCCTCCCTCATCACCCTTCCCTAACCCAATAAATCACCAAGTTTTGACTATTTCACATCCTAATATTTATAGACTCCTTTCTCAGCTCCCACAGCTACTCCCTTATCTCAGTCCACCATCATCTCTCACCAAGACTACCACAACAATCTCCTTACAGGTCTTTCTGATCCTTAACCGACCTTCTTAACACCATATATAGCACTCTCCATGACCTGGTCTTTGTTTCTGTCTTCATTCTCACCATATGCCATTCTACCTTGAGTTTTTGCTCAAGCAACACTATACTGCACACATCATGCTGTTTCTCACCTCAGTGCTTTTGCTTTTGGACCCCAAGTTGGGAATGCTTTAACCTACCGCCAATGCCCATCTTAACCTCTGCCTAATTCATCTCCAGGAATTCTTCCCTTCCCTGTTCCCCAGCTAGATGAAGCACTTCCCTCAGTTTCTATTATATCCCATACAGATCCTTCAACACTACATTTAGTATAGTGCTTTATGATCACTAAGCCTTTATCTTCCTCACTACTTCGGGAGCTCCTTAAGGCCAAAATCTATTTTTTTTTTTTTTTGGCACAGGGTCGCTCTGTCGCCCAGGATGGAGTGCAGTGGCGCGATCTCGCCTCATTGCAACCTCTGCCTCTCGGGTTCAAGCGATTCTCCTGCCTCAGCCTCCCGAGTAGCTGGGATTACAGGCACGCACCACCACACCTGGCTAATTTTTGTATTTTTAGCAGAGACAGGGTTTTGCCATGTTGGCCAGTCTCGAACTCCTTACCTCAGGTGATCCACCCGCCTCGGCCTCCCAAAGTGCTGGGATTACAGGCTAAGCCACCGGGCCCAGCCCTCTCTCTTATTTTTATATCCTCAGCACTTAGCACCGTGCCTGACACATTTCTGTTCAATGGATGAATGATTCCTTCCCCGATGGTGGACATGGCATTCTATAAGCATTACAGTGAATTTTAAGGATCGTAATCAATGTGTACTTCTTATTGCTGGCTTTTGATAAGACTAACTTTTACAGCTCTAATAACCCCTTAAAATAGCAGTCTTAAGTCATCGTCTCCGAGGAACTATGCCCACCAGATTCCATTACCCACTAGGACGGTCCCTGAATCGTGGCCCAATGTATTCTTACAGACGTAATCAATGGCAGCACTGTGGCACCACTGCTACCTGCTGCATCCGTCCCGGACTCCAGAGATGGACTATCTGTTCCCTCCCTTCGCTCCTCACCCGCCCCCATTCTCCTTGATCGCTCTGGCCGCTCTACCTTTCCCCGCCTTTCCAGAACCACTTTTTCCTTTGGGCGGCATCTTGGAAACCTGCTGTTGAACTCTGAACTGCTCCAGTTGTCTTACAAGCCCCTTTAGCCACATGGGCATGCCCTGAACAAATGCCTGAAAGCCGCATCGCAATAGACCGTTCTTATTGCAGCTCCAGAAGCAGGCACAGCTTGGGGCAGACCCCGTCCTTTGGCTCTCGGACCAATGGGGCCGAAGATGTCCGACCAATAAGACGCTTGGGGGCAAGGCGACGGCCGAGGGGCGGAGACGACGCCTCTGCGCTTTTTGTGACTTCTTTCACGCACCCTTATTTGCACCAGATCCCCCGCTCCCCACGCTCTGCACCCCAACCCCCCCGCCCCCCCATCCGCGTTCTTCACGCGTGCACAGTAGGAGCCGCGGGGGCCTCTGCAGTCCCTCGGCGCCCGCTCTGGCCAATCCCACGGGGCCGCCAAAGAGAAGCAGGAAGAACCTTGGTGGCGGCCAACTTCCGCTGTCTCCTCCTACACACAGGGCTGCCCTCTCTGGCAGTTTTTCTTTTGTTAATTTTATTCTGCAGTTGTAGCTAATTGGGTTCAAAAGGTAGTATTTTTAAAAACCTGTCACCCCTTTGCCTCTTGCAGAGCGCTCGGTCATGGAGAAACACTGGAAAGAGTCTCAAGTGCTCCTCAGTCGGATACTGCTTAAATGTTTCAGCCACACAAAAAGATATTATGCACCATTCAAAATAACGGTTGTAAGGCTGTGTGTACAGATAGGGGAAATGTTTTTAAGATCAAGGTAAAGAATATGATTCCTTTTATATATTCTTTTCCAGTGTCATGTCATACTATGGAATATTATTCCTTTAAAAAGAAGTATATGTAATGTACTATATGGCATATGAATCTAAAGGAGAGGAAAGCTATACAGCAAGATGTGGCCAGTGGTGCTAGTACATACAGGTCCTCGCATTTGTTTCCGTGTATTTTCCAAAATTTCCATTGTGCAGCGTAATGTAGTAAAAGCATGGATTGTGGAGCCAGATTGCCTGGTTTCAAATCCGTGCTCCACATCTGTGTACTAGTTCCATGACCTTGAGGGAATTACTTCACTTCTCTTTGACTCAGTTTTATCATCTGTGAAATGGAGTCAGTGATAATAGGACCTACTATTATCCTATCAGGTGTTAAGAGAATTAAAGAAGTTGATATCTGTAAAGCACATAAAATGATGACTTGCTCATATTAATAGTGTTACATAAATGATTTTGAATTTGTGCCGACACACTTTTTCTCCCCTTACAATTTCTCCCACCCATCAAAAATTTGTATATGTTATGTCAGGAGGGCGTTTCCTCCACTCCATGAGTGAGCTGTTCTAGCTTGCCACTTCAGCCAGAATATAGAAATCTTCCAGCTCAAAGTTTAGTTTTTGGATGCAGCCTTGCTGGACTTGGAGATGCTTCGTGCTCTTACTAGGCAGTCAGGTATTTCTGAGATTGTGCTCATATCCTACTCAAGACATAACATGGAACCCCCTTATGTTGGGCTGCTGTAACTTCTGGACCTATTTTGGGCACTCCATGTTTCGGATTGGGAGTGATCAACTGCGGAGATCTTTCCTCCTCCATTTGACCCATACTACAGCGATGAGGGGATCATTGCTCTGTCACTTCTGAAGTGAATCCCGCCCCTGTACTAATTTTCCAAGTCTGGCTTCAAGATGGAGGGGCAGGAGAGTCGGGGTTGGGAGTTGACAGTGACAGTGTAGCCTTGTGTTCATCAGGTTATCCATGGCCAAGAGGCCCAAGAAGAACCTTGACTTGATTTTTCACTGGGAAGAGGCTTTCCTGTGACAAACTGGCTATGGCAGTTGCGAAGCAGGAATGAAGCAAACTAGAGTTCAGATCCCAACGAACAGCCAATGTCTGTCAATGGCTCATGTGCCTGGCAAATGCTTAGTGCCTGGAACACTGTGAGAACTCTGTGCATTCCAGCAGATAATAACAGCAACAATGATAATAAGCAAGCCTGTGTCTGTGGCTGAATTTTTCAAGCAAGCCTGAAGGCCAACAGCTCCAAGGGGAAAAGAATGGGCGTAGGCCTGCTGGAGGTTCCAAGGTCAAAAGCATTTTAAGACAAATCTCAACTATGCAGTATGCATTACAAAAAGATGGGGCAGGTATTATGATACAATTTTAAGTATCAGTTCTGAAATGTGAGTTTAACTTTCATTTTCTTCTATATTATATTCTGTTTTATTACTTGACATTTGTTTTTTTTCATTATTCAAGAGAAAAAGACAATAAATGTAATTTGAAAAGCAAATCACAGAAAAGCCAGCTTCTGTTCAGGGTTAAATCTGCACCAGTCTGTGGAGGCAGACTGTGAAGGAGTTTGTGGAGCAGAGTGACAAATTAACTGAAGAGAAAGGTCAGGGGGAGCAAAGAGGAGAAAAATTCAGCATTGAAACCATGGTAACATCTGCTGGAGTGTGCACTGTGACTCAGCTAGCAATGGTTGCCAGTTGTATTTTCTACTAATTACCTTCTCAGGTTCATTTTTCTATGCATTACTTGAGGAAAATCAGGAAGAGAAGCTGCCAGCCCTCTTCCCAGGACAGAGGTTCACAGACCTTGACCCAGACTCACACACTGCCCCACCAGACCTGCTCCACAGCCAAAGAATTACAGTTTCTTTCCTACTTGAGATCCCAGCAGAGCTTATTCTGCAAGGGAAAGCTTGAAGCAACAAAACACAGAGCTCTAGTTGATCCCATTCATGATGGTCATTACATAGGGAGCTCTGGGCCCCAGACTCTGGGGACAAGGGCAAGAAACGGTCATGTATGGAAAATGAAGACAGGAAAAAAATCAGTACATAGTGGATGAGATCAGCCACCTATAAAAGTAACCAATCATCATGGCAAATGGACATAGATAAGTATTAATATTTAAATATATTGCTGATATGACTGATGCATCTCCATGAGTTCAGTCAGTGGCCAAATAAGTTTCTAACCCACTTCATACTAGTAATGAAGCTTTGACTGGTTTTTCTTTTTTTTTTTTTTTTTAACTATAAATAATGTAAGCTCCCTGTAAAGAATCTGGGGGGAAAAGTTTAAAGAAAAATCTATCAATAATGCTAATAATTCCACAACCTTGAGTTAACCACTGTTAACATTTGATGTGTTTCTCTCTAGTCCTTTTTGTATGACTATTTTTACTTTGAAAAAAATTGAAATCACTTTGTGTGTAATACTTTGAATTCTTTCTATGCTTATTTGATGTTTTCTAAGCCTACTAATATATTCTCTGACAATACCATTTTAATGGCTGTACAATATTCTATCATGATGTACAACATGATATACTGAGTTTATATACTATTGAATGTTTACGGAGTTCCCCATTTTCTGATACTTCATGACAATACATATGCTGATATCAATCTTTTATTTCTGGCCATTTATACTTTAGGTAATAATTCTTCTTTTTTTTAATTTCCTCTCATTTCCTAATGTTTTCTGATTTTTGTTTTATATTGCGCATACATTTCATTCTCTTTTGGAGTTTAATGCTTTTTTTTTTTAAGAGAAAAAAAAGAGAAAGAAAAAGTGGGAGAGAGAACAAAATTCTTGCTCTATTGCCCAGGCTGGAATGCAATCTTAAAAAGGTATCAAAAACCTCTTTCATGCCGTCAATTATACTTAACAACAGTGACAGAAAGGAATACAGGAAGAAAATAACAAACAGTCAACCAATATTTCATTTAGGTCTGTGAGATACTATGTAAATACTAAAGAGTAATTCACTTTCTGTTGTCTAGTCACTTTCAGAATGGGTGTATTATAAATTAACCAAAATCTCCCACCATTATTGTAGGGGAGTCCAAATCTCTTTGTAATAAAAACTTGTCTTATGTATCTGGGTGCTCCTATATTAGGTATGTATGTATTTATAATCATTAACTTCTGTTGTTACATTGATCCTTCTACCATTATGTAATGTCCTTCTTTGTTTCTTTTAGTCTTTATTACTATTAAA